>CAOLHI010002760.1:0-230357 GCA_948474755.1 Ctenosaura bakeri | reverse complement strand
TATGTCCCTATAACCAGATGCACAATGACAATGTCATTCTTTGACAGCTCTGGAGGACTCCTAGGAGGTCTCGGAAGAGGCCTTTGCCATTCTGCATCTGGCTATACGGACCTCAGGCATGCTAGTCTCAAATGCTAACCCCATGCTCTCAACACATCATTAAATGCCCATGGAGAAGGGGGCCCACAGAAGGAAAGTGAGTTCTGCAGGGTTTGGAGTTGTTGTGTGAGGATGATACTGAATTCCTTCCTCCACAACAACCAGTGAAATTCACTACATTTGTGCACATCACTATCAGGATGCCAGCCATACATGCAGATA
This sequence comes from Ctenosaura bakeri, assembly GCA_948474755.1. Taxonomy (NCBI): domain Eukaryota; kingdom Metazoa; phylum Chordata; class Lepidosauria; order Squamata; family Iguanidae; genus Ctenosaura; species Ctenosaura bakeri. Next base: position 230,036 of record CAOLHI010002760.1, on the reverse strand, counting down.
GGTAAAGCTCCTCCTTCCTCATCCCAGCCATCAGTGGATATATCCCCAAGAACAAAAGTGGTTGTGTACTATGACTTTAATGAGTACAAAATCCATTGATGAATTACCTTCAACTTATTCTCATGCACAAAGAAAAGCAACCAGAGAGAGATCCCTTTTCACACTTGCTTGCTTAAGCAAGAATATTGCTTGACTAATATTTAATTATTGTTGTTTTTAAAAAATTAAAGTGGAATTGCTTTTCATTTTTCTGGATATTAAGCTCAACTCAAATGTATCACAATGTGGCCTGAAAACAGCTGGCAAAATTTATTGTGCATGACAGTTGTTTGCATAACATTTTCCATTGCAAAGAGCATAAAGCTCAGTGGTGTGATAGCTTTTCATTCCTCCCTTTTGAAAGCATAAATATGTGTCACTGATTTCAAAATAGTGCACTGACTTGCAGATGGCATCCTATGATATAAAGAAAACTTGATAGTCCAGGCAAGAGAAAAAAAACCCTCCACCATGTTTGATGTCATCTAGGTCTGCTTGTACATATAACTTAAAGCCACAGAGTCAGTGTGGAATCCAAACAGGAAAGCCAACCACTACTTTATCAGAATTCACAGAGCAGAGAAAATAAGATGACAGCATATAAATGCTGCAGAAAAACGAGTAATTGTGTCATTCTGTTGTCTAGACGGTTTGCTTTAATAATGTAAAGCGGTGACTGAGCTGGCTGGTTGTGATCATGGCATAGGAGCTTTGCAAATATTCAGAAACAGCAAAGTGGAGACAGAGGGGATTTGCAGAGTTCCTGTGTTCCATGCTGGGAACAGAGGAATATTTTGGACTAAATCATTTACCCTCTGATTTAAGATGCAAGTGAACCCCCACAGAAGAACAATAACTTAAGTATTAATTAGCACAAAAAGGGAATACAAAAGTAACAGTACCATAAAGGACCTGGGTTTTGCTCCTTCTCCTGTCATTCAAATATTTGGTTATGAATTTTAGAGATTACCTAGTTAAAATAAAATATCCAAACTAGGAAGTCATAAACAAGTGCACTTTCAATATTGTTTTGGTTGAGGTTTTGTCTTTGCCAGTGATGCTTACATTTTATCCTACCTCGAAGCCCTTTATTTTCTATATATGCAAAAATAGCCAGAGCAGATAATTCCAGCTGGCATGCCAGTCCTACATCAACTACAATAAATTACTTAGCAGAGTGAATGTTCTGTTACTTTTTATGGTCATGTTCTATATTTGTATTCGAAGTGGAAATGATCACATGACAGACCATCATCTGATATTACAGCTTATGGATACCAGCTAGTGGCTGTTGCCTGTAGAAGTGCTCTTTAGAAAGCTGTGATTGCAACTCATCCTCTCACCAAACTTTCTTTCTGGTGCTTCATATTAAATATTGAAATCACAAAACAACTGTAAATTATTGTACTGAGGGATCAGAAACTAAGACTGAAAAAGATTTTTAAAAAAATATTAGGGATTTTTTTCGCAAATTAAAAGTGAACAAAAAAAGTGAGTCATGACAGAATTCCTAGTCCTGTCTAATCAAAGATAGAATTTTGCCATGAACTCCAGTTTATTTAAAGTCTCTATGTGCAAGCAAATCTTTGCAACTTGCTGTTATGATACTGTATGTTACTTAATAAAACTATGGTATAGTGATTTGAACATTGGACTGGGGCCATTTCTGCACTATGCTGTTATAGTGCTATTATTCCACTTCCAACATCCTGTGGAATCCTGGGGTTTGCAGGTTAGGGAGGGGCATTTAGAATTCTCAGATAGGGAGCTCTTTGACCTCAGTAAACTACACGCCCCAGAATTCCATAGGACATTGAAAGTGGAATAATAGCACTATAACAGTGTAGTGTGGAAATGGCCTAGGAGTGCAAGAGATTAGGGTTCAAATCCCTGATCAGCCATGGAAACCCACTGAGTGACCTTGGGCAAGTGTCACACTCTTTCAGCCATACAGGAAGACAATGGCAAACCTCCTCTGAATAACTCTTGCCAAGAAAACCCTAGCAGGAGATTGCCCTGTGTCAGAATTGAAGGCACATAACAAACCAGTATGGTATAGTCATGAGAGTGTTGGACTAGTACTCAGGAGACCTGAGGGTTTAAATCCTCACTCAGCCACGGAAAACCACTGGGTAACTGGGGTAATTCATACTCTCTTAGCTTAAGTGGAGGGCAGTGGCATCCTCCTGATTAAATCTTGCTGAGAAAACACCGTGACAGGTTTGTTTCAGAGGGACCACAAGTCATAAAAAAATTCCAGTGCACATCATAACTACAAGGCAGATCTATGCTGAAAATAGTACCTAGATGCAACCTTCTTTTCTCATGTTTTCTCTTTGTGCGTTTGTGACTTTTAAAATATGTGAGACTTTCAACTAAGTCACTTAAATTAATTTGATTTTGAACAGGATAAACTGTAGCATAATGTCATATCCATCAGTGTCTCAAAAAATAAAATAAAACCTTGAGAATTTTTCAGTCTTCCTATCCGCTGACTTACCTTTCCCAGGCTGGATGCAGCTCAGTAGCCTTAAAATTATACAAATGTAATAGATGAGGAGAAAAATAATAATGGGATGTGGAGCTTGTATAGCTTCATCTGGAGAGATACAAAGAAGGGGTTCTCCAGCATAACTCAATCCTTAGGCTGGTGTATATAAAGAAAGGCACTCCTACAAGTGTCAAGCCATTTTAAATGTCATTACCAGTACCACTGAATTCAAAATGGAAGCACATTGGCAGCCAGTGCAATTCTTTTAAAATTCTTGTTGTATGATTTCTATATGATGGTTCCTGTCAGCAGTCTAGCTGCTGCATTCTGTACTAGCCACAGCTTCCAAGTCATATTCAAGGGCAGCTCCACTTAAAATACATTGGTTTAATCTATCAGAAAGCTACTAAAATAAAACAAAATCCAAGAATGCACAGAAGAAATGTAGAAAACTGCAATCAGAACAAATCCCACAGCTTTGTGAAATATTTATACATGCAAACATAGAAACTTCTGAAGTTTGCCTGGGTACTATAGAATGAATACCTTCTACTCAGTGCAGTAGGAATGAATGTGAGATTATTTGTTATTCTATAGCCTTTCCTGTGAAGCTCAAATGGTGTTTATTTTGTGGCTTTGGCTTGGAATCTCTCACTCCTTTTTTCCTCATTGCCCAATTAAACATGACCCAATATCCCAGTGAGATCATGTTTCCATGAGCTTGTGATACCAGTCCTCAGCTTCTCCTCTGGCTCACTCTCCTCTTTTGGGCCAATTTAAGGTTCTGCACTCAACAGTTTAAGGCAGAACTTTGGGCCAGATGTCTCTAGTACTGTGGTCAAAGAATGAGCAATGGAGGTCCAAAGTGTAGCAGTGCTGGCTAAGAGCTTGGGAAAGTTACCTTTGGGACTTCTTGGAGATTTGGTCCAAAAAAGTCACTTTTCCAAAGCTAAGGGGGAAGTGGTTATCCCATTTTGAAATAAATAAGACACACCATTGTCTAAAAAGGGAGCCCCTGTAAGACCCTGAAGTCTGTAGGATAAAACACAAAATCACTGGATATTAATCAAAAGAGTCCAGAATAAGTTAGCATAGCATACTGTTTCATCCCAACTAACTGGACAGCTTCTTTAACAGATCTACTTATGAGGAAGCTCCACAGGTTACCATGCTTAACAAAGGCTAACAAGTTATCCCCAGCAAAGTGCGTGTGTGTGTGTGTGTTTGCGCGCGTGCGTGCATCCATCCACTGAGAAACAGAGAATAACCAATGCTGAGTGTGAAACAGAGGTGACTGTTATGCATGTGAAAAGTTTAAAGGAGACAGCTACACCAGTATGTGTGACTCCTCATGTGTTCTGGGAGTATTTCTTTATCAAGGGCAGTTTTCTGGGTTTCCTGTTGTTTTTGTACATTGCCCCAGACAATGTCTTTTCTCAGCATGTAACATGCAGGTTTGAGGGAGGTTAATGTCATTTTTAAAGATGATCAGGCTCTTCTGAATAAGGGAATCAAACTCCCACTGGAGCTGAGAGCTATTTTTGATCTGATGTGATCAGATAGTGGTATTGTAGAGCTCAGTCTAGTTAGTTTCTCAGTGTGGGTGGACCAGCAATATTTTCAGCAGTGTGCTAGGGACTGGTACCATACTTATGCCATATTAGCAACATAGTTCCCTTGAAAATTACCATGGACCAGCAGCTGATGGTTCATGGATCAGACTGCCACCTTGAGTAGCACTGATCTAAGCTGACTGTACAGTGGTGTCCAAAATGAGGATGAAGGAAAACAACTGTGCTTAGGCTGGGCAGCTTCTGCAAAGCAAGCCCCACTGAATTTGATACGACCTGCCTCTCAATAAAACTGGACTGAAACAGTTCTTTCCTAGTATGCAATTGGACATAAAATGTGGACTCAAAAAAATGGGAGTTTGAAAACTGATACCGTGCAGTTGGAAAATGGGAGAGAAACGAGATACATCAAGTGTTTGTTAAGCACTTAAATAAAGGTGTTTATCAGGCTATCTTGGTGAAAACAGGAGAAGGCCCATTTTGGAAAGGTACCAGTTTTAGCAGCATAAATTTGATGAGGCAGCAGAAATAGGCTGCTGTGCTGGTGTATCACTGAGTTGGGATTTAAACTGGTTCATGAGCCATTGCATTATCCTGTTAGCTGATGAACAAGGGCAGATTAAGAAAAGAATTGTTGTTGTACAATAGATAAGAGCTACTGATTCCTGTGGATAAGCTGCCACTGGTACAGGGTATAAGCAAGGCGCAAAGCATGCTTTATGTTTGTTTGGCTTTTTTTAAGAGAGGGGGAACTGGTGTGGTTGGAATATCTGGTTTTTGAAAAGCTTAGATTGAAAATTAATAAATTTAGAAAGTATCCACGTATAATCAAATATTATGTTTAGTCTTTTATATCTGAAAACAAATTATTGAGTTGTTTCTTGAAAGCTAGCTTTGAGACATCGTGATGAAAGCATGGTTACCTACAGAGAAGGGAGTTGGTACTAGGTATTTATTTAAAACATTCTTTACTTGCTCTTCTATCCATAGAGAAGAGCACCAACAGGAAGCAAGTAACTGATAAGCAGAAACCAGCAAGTGAATATGATTATTCAAAATGCTTGTTGTCTCTTATTTACTCCTTCTTTCTGTAGGTCCAGTATATTTCTGTTCTGACAACAGTAATAAAATTTCATTTTTTATAACAGGGCGAATTGACCATTCTTCTGAAACCCATAGCAGACAAGATCCAGGAAATCCAGATGTTCAGAGAGAGAAACCGAGGAAGTAATATGTTTAATCATCTGTCTGCTGTCAGTGAAAGCATTCCAGCACTTGGATGGATAGCAGTTGTGAGTTCTGAATTTTAAATATGGACATGCTGTGCAAATGTTATGCAGGCTCTTCCTTTCCCCGTTCATCTGCCTTCCATGTTTCAAAATATTTGGGCTGGCTCCAGAATGAATAGGGCTGTTGAAAGTTGACTTTTCCACACCATCCTCTCTACAGCAGCTCTCCCCAGCCACCTAAACACTAAGGGTCAAGGACCCTGCAGAATAAGATGGACTGTAGTGCACAAGATGTCCTTGAAAAAGATATCTCAGCTTCATTTTCAAGGCTGTCTTCGTCTTCAGTCCTCTGAACAGCCTAGACCATTCAGTGGGTTCCCTAACCCTTGATGGCTTACAGGCAGAAGAGGCAGTAAAAAGTGTTTTGTTATTTGCATAAAATAGAAGAAGGTTCTCTCAATTTCTTTAAGTGCATTTAACTTTGAATTTGACCTTTCATGTCTATGGCCCTTTCCACACGGGGTTAAAAAAACGGTGTAGAGCGACCTCTGACAGAGGTCGTCTACACCGTAACGTGGATTGGGGCGGACTACTTTTGTGTAGTTCCACACCCCAATCCGCGCAGGGGCGACCGAAGGTGGCGGCGCCACGTGCTTTTTGAAAACCACTTGTCTTGTGGTCTTTAAAAAGCATGGGCGTGCAGCCCTGTCGCAGCGCCCGGTGTGGATTTGCAGGCGCACGCAAGTGCGTGCCTGCAGACTGGCCGTGGGGCGGGCTTCCGGCTGGTGAGCTTCTCCGGTTGGCGGAGAGCCTCCGCCAGCCAGAAGCCGCCATTTTGGATGCCGCGGGACTCTGCAGGATGCCACCGCGTGTGGAGCAGCAAACTCGTGCTGCTCCACGTTGCGACGGCTCCAGGTAAGCTCCGTTTTGGCGTGTTTTTGGGCGTGGCTTCCTCCGCGTGTGGAAAGGGCCGTACAATGAAAAATGTGGAGAATATATTGCCTTATGTTTTTATGTCTTTATTTTCTTTCTTTTACAATTCGCCCCTTTGGCATATACCTGATGATCCTGTATCCTTCCTCAGTCTCCTAAACCAGGGCCTTACGTCAAGGAGATGAATGATGCTGCTACCTTTTATACTAACAGGGTGTTAAAAGACTACAAACACAGGTACATTACCTCTTCCCTCAGTTATTTGCTACTTTTCTCATATGACATATTGGGGTGAGTTTTATTGAATTCTAACATGGGGATGAGGAACCTTTTTACCTAACACATACTGCAGAAGGGGGCAGAACCAAAGCCACATCAAAGCTTGGAAAATGGCCATGTTGTCTGGGGGATTCTAGAAATTATAGTTCAAAAAGTAACTTCCCTAAATTCTGATCCACATAGAATTGGATTCTCACACTCATGTTTTGTTCTCCCTTTTCTTCTTTTACAAAGGCTAATTGCTAAGTAAATTATGTGATGGCAGACAGGGTTAGCATAAAGGAAGAGTTAAGCTTTTTCTAACCTAAGCGCAGTGAGAGGAAGCCAAGCCAAGCATGGAGGGCTGCAGGCTAGCTGCAAAAAAGTGTTTTAATGCCTTGAATGTGCTGTACACTACAATACATTTTTTGTAAATTTAGCAGCCTACCTACACCATTTTAGCAAATTTTGCATTTTAAAAGTGTACTTGCTGATCTTCATTACCTTTATATGAAAAGTCTCATAATAAAATGTTAGAATGGATGTAATAAGATAAGTAATGTTTCATTTAATATTTTAAAAAAATCAAAGAAATTGTGTAAGTCTAATGGGGGATAACAAACAAATATATGGATTGGACTTGGTCTTGAAGTTGTAAGCAGTTGCGTGAAGTGTTGGTTCCAATAGGAAAGATTTGATCTCCTGCTTAATTCTGCCATTTTTTAGTTGTTTTCTTGTTGTTATTCATAAAAAGTATTCTGCCATATTAATGGGAAGTCAGTGTGTTTATCTTTATGGACACAATCTAACTAGCTAAGCACCATCTGACCAGTGACACCACTCAGCACTAGAGTTATTTTTGGTCATGCCTGCAATGCAAGAAGAAATAATTACAAATATTTTTGCCCTGCTGGGTGAGATTATTAGAAGTTCTGCATATTTTTAATGATTTTTTTACACTTTGAACTTTATTTTTGTTCAAAATACAAATTTCTGTGCAAAAAAGGGGATATTTTAGATAAAACAAGTTTTTTCACCAAACGTGTTTGTTTAATAAAAAAAAGGCCCAAATTGCCAAAATCTTGCAGCAGTTGATCTAACCAACAATTGGGCCACACAGTTTACAGAAAACCTACACACACTGACAGGTATCTACACAAAAACTCCAACCATCACCCAAGACAAAAAAGGAGCATAATAAAAACTCTGTAGACCACGCAAAAAGAATCTGTGAACCCTACCTCCTGAAGGACGAACTGAATCATCTAAACTGGGCTCTACAACTGGGCTCTACCAATGGTTACTCTGGTTCAGACATCAGAAGAGCCTCAAGACCCAGAAAAAACCCACAGAAGTGAAGATAAGGAGCCAACCAAAGGGAATGTGTTTTTACAATACATCAAATGGGTTACTGACCATATAAGAAAATTGATGAAGAAACATAACCTCCAAACATCTACAGACCAACCAAGAAAATTCAACAAATGCTATGTTCAGCAAAGGACAAGAGGGATCCTCTAACTTCTGCTGGAGTTTACCACATACCTTGCAGCTGTGGGCAGGTCTACATAGGGATTACAAAACGCAACATCCAAACACGAATTAAAGAACATGAAAGACACTGCAGACTGATCCAGCCAGAAAAATCAATAGTAGCAGAACATGTTATAAACCAACCTGGATGCAGAATACCTTTTGAAAGCACAGAAATTCGGGACCATTCTGACAACTACTATGTCAGACTACACAGAGAGGCCACTGAAGTCAATAAACACATGGACAATTTTAACAGGAAAGAGGAAATTCAGAAAGTAAACAAAATTCGGCTACTAGTACTAAAGAACACTAAAATCAAGACTCAAAAATATGCCAATGAACACCACCCAGACTCTGGAGGTCCCTCTACAAGAAACAATACAATGGATGTACTTAATGCACTGTTATGCATATCCCCTGACTAACAACACAACCCTGGGGGATATTCCATTTAACAATAGGCTATCACACAGACCAACTGCAACATATGCAAATTGCTTCCTCCCACTCAGGGATTACACAAGTATATATATTCTGTCTCACTTCCATGCTACCAGATCCTCTGAAGATGCCAGCCACAGATGCAGGTGAAATGCCAGGAGAAAATACTACTAGAACATGGCCTCAAAGCCCAGAAAACCCACAATAACCTAACGTTGACCATTTTCTTGAAGTGTTGTCATGATGAGTCAAGGCACCCTTTCTCATTAAGGATGAGAACATTTGTATTTTTTTACATGCTACTGTGCGCTAATGTTTATATTTATTGTAAGTGAAAACTAACAAAATGCCTTCAGTCATTAAAAGAAGCAGAGTCTCACTACACTTTGTACTGGTTGTTATATTGTTGCCCACACATTTCAGCTTAAGTTTAGCAATTCAAACAGCAAACTTGGCCATTTTAAAATGTATGTGTCCACAAAGTTTCACAAAATATGTTGCACAAAATGGCCAGTGTACCATTTGGCCAGTGTGATGTAGTGGTTTGAGTGTTGGACTATGATCTGAAGACCACAGTTCAAATTGCCTCTCAGACATGGAAACCTGCTGGGTGACCTTGGGCAAGTCACACTCTTTCAGCCTCAAAGGAAGACAAAGGCAACCCATCTTCTGAACAGATCTTGCCAGGGGAAGCTGTGATATGTTTGCCATAGGATTACCATAATGTGGAAATGACTTGAAGGCACACAACAACAACCACCATTTGGCCAAGACTGAAAGGAGCAATTCCACTCTAAGACCTGTAAGAGAGCAAGACAATAAATAATTAGCAAGGTCCTTGTTGTGTCCTGAATCACTTGTGCAAAGCTTTACCTTATAAGGTGTGACACACTCACACAGTCACCATGGCCGTTTTCCCGAGTTCCAATGATACATATTCTTATGTTAAGTGAAGATTTCATAGTTTTCCGAGAGAGATAAAGATATTTTCTCCAATTGCTTGTGCCATTATCTGACACTGCAACAACACTGACGTAACTTACTTGGTGTACTATATTCACCAACATAAAAGCTGAGGGGAAAAACATGAGAGAGACACAGCTACTGTCATGAGTAATAAGCGTGGAAGGAGCCATTTCATGAACAATGATGAGTGGGCTTCAGAGAGATGTCCCTCTCTCCAGTTTAACTCTGCACTAATGGCATTACAACCACTGTCCAATAAAGTCCTATTCAACCATGCAGCCAGTGTCCACCTAGAACAATTGAAATGGATATTCTATGTAGATAGAATCACCTTTTTTTAAAAAAGATGGTCAACAAATAAAGAACTCTGGCACATATAAGCAGCATGAGAAATTAATCCCCAGATGTATTTGCTAGTGAAGGCTGCAGTTGTCAAGCCAGTGATATTTAATAGCAAATGACTAATTGAATTGCCTTATTAATTTATTTAAAATTGCAGCTGAGGTAAATGGCAAACCTTTGATTGATAGTGATGAGCAGGATGTAGTCAATACATATCTAGAAACATTTTCTATTATGTTGCAGTGATCTGCGTCATGTTGATTGGGTGAAGTCATTCTTGAATATATGGACAGAACTTCAAGCATACATTAAAGAGTATCATACTACTGGTCTCACCTGGAGTAAAACTGTAAGTGTTTTTTTCTCTCTTTCCTTTCTATTATGAGAAAAGTCCAAAATAATTTGCAGGATTCAGTGTTCCCCTTCATCTTTGAGAACAGTTAATTGGGGATCCTGTCACAGAAAAATTTGCCATTAGAATAAAGAATATCTTAGTACTAGTTCCATTACAGCTATACTTGAGTTAACAGAGATGTTCGCTTTTCCCTTTTTTCCTGCTGAGACCCCCTTTCCTACTTGTCCTCTGTCAGGAAGTTTTTTAGCAGCCTTAGCATTAGAAGAATGGTGAATGATGATTGGGAAAGATCAGATTTTGGGTATCGAATTGGAGCAGCATATCTGAAACAATGCACTTAAGCTTGAACTGGGAAAGAATGGCGTTCAGTTCTAGGCAATCCTATTGTAATTATGTGTGTCTGCCTGTAGCGGGCAAGGTAAACAGCAGCCGTCTCCAGAATCCTTTACAGAGCACAGAGAGAAAAGGGGAAAGCAGACAAATTTTAAAAAATTACCCCTGGATATATTTTGAAAGAAGCTTTCAGGCAATCTCTAGAAAGTTCATAGAATTTTTGTTTACTTATGCAAGGCTTACTTGACCTTGTTGTTTCATTTCACATGTGCATATTGTTAAGTTTTGAATAAAAAGTTTGCTCCAATATACTGAACTCATTTTCAAAATGAAGAATTATTAAATATCTTTCAGTTTATTGAGGTGTAGGAAGCCACCTCTATTCTTTTCATTTCTGCTTCTGGCACCAGATTTTCTGTTAACAAAATAATGCCCAAGAACATATCTGCATCATTAACTGTGGTAAACATGTAGTTGTCTCTTGGAAGCCAAAATTTACAGCATAATTGATACAGAGTGCCCGCATCTCATACTCATATTAAAACCTCTCTACAAACTCCTTTAGAACAGAAGCATATGTACCACTTGATATTCAGGGTTGCTCTCCTTTACAAAAATAAAAAGAAGAGGAAAGAGACTTTCAAAGTAGTTGGGAGGCTAAACTGGCTAAGTGAATAGATGGGTTGAGAAGAATGGCAGAGTTCCAGTTGCATTATCATGCACCCCACATTATCCACTGTGGCAACTTTGCAAAGTTTTGTGTAGGTCCATTAAGCCCCACAGTAGTGTAATGCTAGTTTAGCTCTGTTATGTAGTCCAGAGGTAGTGAAGAATTAAAAAGGTATTTTTCATATAAATGATAGAATGTTGTGACCTCAAACAAGTAACTCAGAAACTGATTGATTTTTAAAGAATAATGGTTTGCAAGGGTAAGGAAAGTTACAGGAGATGGTAGGTTGAAAATATTTCAGGAGTTCACACCCAGCAATTTGGCAAAGTCTTCTTTATTACTTCATCCAGAATCTTCATTATCTTTTTGTGTTCTGTGTGGTGCTATATGTGGTTTACATTTTGCAAGAAGCCCTTGTCTGTAGATTATAAGAGGTTGCAGGTATTTTATTTTTTCAAAAGTTACACACATTTATAACTTACTTCTAGTACTGAAGATTTCTGTCAGGACTTCTAATCAAACCTGGAAAAAAAAATTTTTTTTTACACCGCGACTGTCAGAAATCCCTCAGCCAGCATAGCCAATGGCCACACTAGCTAGAGGGGTGCTGAAGTTGTATTTTAAAAAGTATTTTTCCTCCAACTCTGTCTCCTTTCAAAGAGGAATGTTTTAGCAGTATCAAATAACTGCTAACAGACAGTAATCTGAAGTTAAACAATTATTTTAAAAAGTGGAAAATGTATCCTATTTCATTCTGTGGTTTAATAATTCTGGCTCCTCAGTTATGAGGGAGCCAGTAACTGAAAATACAGCATTTCTCTCATGTGCTGCAGACATTGCCATGTGATAAGTTTAATTCAGCTGAATCACACATTTTACAATCCACAGACAAAAGAAATTGCCTCACTAATCTAAATAACATAGCTAATGTAACCCTCACTGATGTACAGACAACATGGTAAATCCTGAACAGGTGATACATAGTACACTTTCCACCCTCTCACCCTGAGTTCAGTGTAAGACAATCAGATAAACAGTCCAGCTAAGAGACAAAATGGATTAGAGTTTTTTTATATGCAGACAACCAACATCAGCTGTTTCACCTTGTAATTAGCATATCATTGTGCATCAGGAATGCGTGCAGACAGGTGGTCTGAATGTTGTAGTTAACAGAGGCAACACTAGTGTTCAGTTACAGAAGAAACACCTTAACAAAAGATGTGTGTCTCTGTGTCATAGTCCACCTGTTCTTGTAAGCTGTTACATGATATTTCAGGCTTTGCAGTCCTCATCTTTATATACGTATATATGTATGAACAAAACAATATATTGCTCTGTAATCATATTAAGTGTGTAACTAGGGTAGTAAGAGTGTGCAGTGCTAGTATCTTTTTTATTAGGAGAATTAAAATTTCTCCTTTGAGATGCCTAATAATCAGTTCTCTTGGAGTGTATGTGGATTTTCAGTTAAATTTATGTCACCATTCATACCATCTGTCTCCTTCATTCACCATTCAAGTGGGCTTATGCATGTGCACAAAATCTAGCTTATTGCTATTAGTATGTGAAACTGATCCTGAAATTAGGCTTTTATTCACCAGTATTATTATAAGGAACACAACTATTGGAGGACTTTTCTTCTGGTACTGCCTTAGAGTGTTTAAAAAGCTAAAAAAATCTCATAGATAAATGCTAGAATGTAATACAGTTATCCCACACTTTGTTATAAATAGTTTAAAATCATGTACAACAGCTTGTGAAATGCCAGGATGCACATTACATGGTGCTGTAAATATTATTCACTTTTATATTCCACCGTTCCTCAATTAAATTCATACGTATGGGCTACTCTCACTCTTTCCTTATAAATAAGCTTGTAAGGTAAGCTACCTAGGCTTAGACAGTGACTCACTGATGATCATTGAAGGAACTCCATGGCTGACTACAGATGGAAATGCAGATCTCTCCAGTCAAAGTAAACGTGATTGTCAGCTAATCATCATAAACTGGATGTGGTATTGTATATATTTACAAGAAAGATATAACGGAATCTCCGTAATAGCATAGCTACAGAGGCTGCCTTTTTCTTCCTCCTCCTCCTCTTCTTGCTCTTTTTCCCAATCAGTTTTTTTTTTCTAAAAAAAGACTCTAGGTATCATACTCAGAAAATATCCAAAAGCTAAAAACAATGAAAGCAATATATAAAGGACTATTTCCAAGAATAAATGTTGAATGTGTTTAAAAAGTGACTATCAATCAATAATAATTATATGATGAGCAACCCTACTTCAAAACACAAAAAACTGTGTGAGAGAGTTACTGATCACAGACATTCCAAAATGACATCTCTTTCCACTTTTAAATTAAGGACCATAGCACATAAGAGTTTTCTTTTGTGAACCATGCAGACATGGCAAATTTGGCCAGACTAATTCCAGGTGATTAAACTCCCACTTTCGTTTGCAGGTCATTAACATTGTATTTATTACCAGTTAAGTACTGCTAAAGCTAATTGAGTCTCTTTTCTACATTAATGCATACCTGAAAAATATATATGGAAAATGAAAGATGCAGCATTAAATATATTGTATTTCCTTTCACTGTATACTTCCTTTTATATGAGTTTATCAACCTTAATCCTGTTTTTCTATATATTTCATGAAATGAATTAGTCACAAAAGATTTCATGGTTACCAACCAGTGCATCTTATTTATGAATAAAGGGACCCACTAAGCAGATACATTGGCAAAAGTACTTTCATACCTTATTTGATTTAACTATATGGTATAATGGACAGTAATGAGAGAGCAGCTGTTCCTAAGGAAGGCAGCTGACAGAAATCAAGAAGACAGATGCCATAAACATTTGTGCTAGTTAAATAGCTTTTTATAAAGATATATTGTTAAAAACATCTGCTCACACTTAATCTAAGAATTGTTTGCAGTAGCAAGCACCTGCTGGATTAAGAAAAGGTGAACTTTCAAGAACCTATATCTTTTGTTTGTTTTTAGCAGAGGTTGTATGCTGAAGATGGTGTGTTCACATCGTCATCATTGTAGCCTTCTCATACATGGCCAAATAGATATTCTTTGGGGAGGAAACTAAGAACATTCCCAAAACCATATCTGAATTTCAGATTGGTTCTGTTTAGAATTGATATTAGGGCTTAGCTGTAAATCAACATATATGGAGGTGCCCTGTGCTACCTTCCTGTGACACTTTGCTTTATAGACAGATACTTTATTTCTTAATCCTTTCACCTTTAGTATTTTCCTCTGTATGCCGCTGCATGCTGCTTTTCAAAGCAGAAAAACAATCCTTGACTCATTGAGGAGATAATTTGTGATCCCACAGGCAGGCGAGTAATGGTGAAGTACTATTTTTCTGGTGCATGAGGGGTTCTGTTTCTCAGAAGCCCAAGTGATTTCGGTGGACTCTGGGAAAGAATGGGGAGCCAGCCAATCAGAGGAGATTTGATTGGCTGGAGGACTCTAGGCTGAATTGAAGGCTTCACTCTGGTCAGCCTTGAAACATGAAAAGAGGATGTGCAGAGTTCCAGCAGGCAGTTGGCTCCTAGTTACACATCTAGGTAGTTTCTTGCTGATAGGACCATTTGGAAGCCAGAAACACAGTGACTTGCTCCATCCTTTTCAGCACATGGCTAGGAAGCTTGCAGCTCTCCTGTTCAAGACTAAGGAGCCCAATAGCCAATCAGTTTCCATACACATCTTTATATGACAGAAACTTTGTGGTCTTTTGAACTTGTGCCTGTGGGATGACAAATTATCTCCCCAATGAGTCAAGGATTGTTTTTCTGCTTTGAAAAGCAGCATGAAGTGACATACAGAGGAAAATACTCTTGCAGTGGGACTGATGGGCAAGGCTCCGTTATTCCCAGTAAGCCAGAATTCTTAAAAAAAAAAAGCCACACACACCCCAAATTTTTGTTTGTTGTTGCATCAGAATGTTTCCATAGTTCCAAAATGGTATAATTCTAAACTGCTTATTTTCACAAACATCTAAAACAATTATTTCTTTTATAATTGTGAACCCTTAATAAACCTCTGTGTAATCACTGTATTCCAAACACTCTTTAACCATGCATACTACAATGAAATCTTGTAATCTGCTCCTCTGCCATTTTAATTTACATAGAACAATTTCTTGTTTTTTTACTTGAGGTTGCCACTGGATCCATCTTCTTATACATTTCTAGGAATGGAAGTTTTCAGATGTTAATCTAAGTGAAGTAATATACCAGTAACATAGTACTTAGTAGAAACTCCTAAAATGAATGTATTTGTGACTGCACACCTTTTACTTCTCTGACAGGGGCCTATTGCTTCAGCATCATTAGGACCACCTACTCCTGCAGGTAACCAAGGCCCTCCTCCACCGCCACCGCCCCCTCCTCCACCCCCAGGACCTCCTCCAGTCTTTGACACAGAAAATGCAAAAGATGATGCAACTGTAGCTCGCTCAGCCTTATTTGCCCAGCTGAACCAGGGAGAAAAAATTACCAAAGGTATGAAGGAAACAACATGTGTAAGACTCTTCTGAAAAATATTTAAAAACTTAGAGCTACTTGCATTTTCATAAAAGGTACTGCAGTCTTAATCAAACTTAAAAGATTTGAAATAAACCAAACAAAGAATCCAGTAGTGTGCCTTGCGCTGACCTAACTGGTAGTTATGGCAGTTTAATTCCTAAGGGGTGTTATGGAGGGAGAAATCTAGGTTCTTATTGTGCAAAGCCCCCTTCCACACACACGCAATTGCAGCCTGGTGGCATTGTGGCACACCACCATGATCAGGTAATGGCTGGAAATGGGACCTGGGTACTGTCTAGCTAAGAACTGTGCAGCCAGGAAAGTAAAGCAAGCTTTGACCTCCTGGATGTCCAGCAAGTATGATTGCTTTTTCTCAGTTATGCAACCAGGTGTCCATTTGTCTTTTTCTAGTCACCCACTAATGATTGTGCTCCAAGGGAAGGAGAGTTCCAGAGAGCTTTACATTCTACCAGGATACCTATAAGATCTTGGCCACAATGTTGTATTGAGAAAGAACTTCTGCTGACTTAGCACAATACAGCAGGAATTTCAGCATTGTACCAAACAGCTTGATCATGCTAATGTGTACTGAGTGCAGCAAGCTGATTTTTTTTATGCTTTTGGTTTTCCTAGGGCTTCGCCATGTCTCTGATGACCAGAAGACCCATAAAAATCCCAGTCTACGTGCTCAAGGGGCCCCAGTTCGATCTCCTACAAAAAGCCATACTCCAGGTCCAACCACTCCCAAGCCACCTCCTCAACAGATGCATTGCCCTGTGTTAGAACTTGAAGGAAAGAAATGGAGAGTGGTAAGTTCTGTTCACCTGCTGGAAAAAATAAATTCTACACTAGGTGTGGTTATATGCTTTATGAAGCAGAACTTTGAAGTGTGTCATTGTAAGGAGAAGCCCTGAAATTCTTATGATTCAAGCAGTGTATTCTCTGTTCCACTCTTGAGTAAAAGTTATTAGAAGTTAATGCAGCCATGTTACCACACAGGACACAGATCTCTAAACATGTCTGCAAAACCTTCAGGAAATACTGTTTGCTGTTTATTATGTACCTTCAAGTCACCTCTGACTTACCATGAGCCTTTTGTAGCAAGATATATTCAGAGGAAATTTGCCATTGCTTTCCATTTAGGGGAAGAGAGGGTGACTTGCCCAAGGTCACCAGTGGTTTCTGTGGCTGAGCAGGGATTCTGAAACTGTGGTCTCCTGGAGTCCTATTCTAACCCTCAGACCACTATACCCTGCTGTCCTTCAGGAAATGTACCTTTCTTATACGTTCAAGAATTTTAGCTCAGATTGTGTACTAAGGGAATTTTTTTTTCTCAATATGAATTTAGACCTTTTTTTTCTAAAAGTCACTCTGATATCAGGCAGTTGGAGCCTGGTCCTACTTGCACATTAAGCAAAATACAAAAAGCCTACGTAATTAAGATAAGTAATTCTAGATAAATGAGGGCCCTCAAAGTATACACATCAAAGCTTTTTCTAGGAAGTGAGGGTGTTTTTTTTTAATGAATGGTATAAAAAACAGCAATTAAGTAGTTAACCTTGAGGACGTCCAACGAATGCAAGGAAGAGAGTAGTAGCTGTGAGATGGTGCCATAGCAGCATAGTTTAGCTTTGGCTTCTGCAGGAATGGAGACTGGGGATAATTGCAGGTGGGCTGAAAATGCCGATAGAAGGAAAATAGAGAAGAAAAGAGTGATTATTACCTATTAATGTGTAAGTTCTGGATGGCTGTGTTGGAATCCAAAAAGAAGAATAATGACGCCAGGATGCAAAGCAGACATCAGCTTCCAAGACTGAGGAATACAAGTGAGAGACTCAGGGGAAGAAGGGTCTGGAAGGCAAAAGGAGCACAGGTCAGAAAGGCTAAGAGAGGCCAAGAAGGGGAAAAAGATGGAGTGCCTAGGGAGCTGTAGACCCCAGTGTTCCCAATTATAGCAAAAGAAAGACCATTCCCACAGGTTTGACTAAGCAGAGTATATAGTTGTTTCCATGGGATTTTAAGAATAGAATGGTTATCCTACGAGGGATATGTACTTCCTGTATGGAGACTTTACTTCAATGTTGGCTGGACTTCTGGGAATTGTCCAAATTAAAAACTTTTCAGGACTCTGGGTTGAGCTACTCCTTTTGTTTATGCTTGAGAAGAAGAGTCAATATGCAGTTGCCATGTACTCGGCTCTTCAAGATCAGTCCTATAATAGATCATTTTCCCAGGAAAAATGGAGATTTTGCAATAATATACTAAAGTTCACATGGTGGGGAAGCATGTTTCCTTGGCAACAGTTGCATACTGTTTAGCAGGCATAGAGAAAATGTGATTAGTTGTGCTCCCAGGCTGTTTTGAACCCCCAAACGTTCCCCACCAGTTTTTAAAAACATTTTTTAAAACTGAGAATACACCCTCAGGAGTTATGTTTCAGCCCAGGCTATACATTTTTAAAACCAGGAAGTGGAGTGTATACTTTCTGGGTTTAAAAAGGCATAAGCTGAGCCTAAAATGCCCCCTAAAACTAAATTATGTCCCTTAGAGCAGTGGTTGCCAACCTTTCGGACCTCACGGACCACTAAACTCACAATTTTGAATCCCGTGGACCACTAACATGATTTTTTCAAAAAAAGGTGCAAACATCTATAATATAATGACCATAAAAGTTCCATTTTATTAATATGAAATGGATTTGTTAAATTATAACAAAATTATTATTTACAAGCAGCTTAAATCATCAAGTAGATATTACAGAGAGAAATCGAAATACCAGTTAATTCATATTCTGATATTTACAGACACCTCTTAGTTTATCAAGCAGGTACTATAAAGATAAATCAAAATATCAGTTCGTTCATTAGCCACTATGTCATTTCATTCAAAAAATCTATTCTAATAATATATTTAGTGTTTTAAATGAGTTTTCTTGGCAAGATTTCCTCAGAGAGGGTGTGCCAGTGTCTGCCTCTGAGGCTGAGAGAGTTTGACTTGCCTAAGGTTACCCAGTGGGTTTCCATGGCTAAGCAGCGATTTGAACTATGTTGGGAACAGGGGCCATTTCTCTCCACCATACTCCTTTTGGGAGATTGCACAGGAGTGTTTTTGGATGCCTGAAGTGAGGCAATGTTACTTCAGCGGCCATTTTGACTGATGTTCTGCAGCCATTTTGGATTATTTATTCTCAAGTATATTCATTTATTTATCTATAAGAAGGCTTTACTGGGGAAGGAACTGAGACTCACCTCCACCATCCTCCTCTCCTTGTCCTCTTCCTACTTCTCCTTCTGCTCCCTCACTGAGGGCTTTTTTGCCCCCCTCCCGGTTTTGGTATAGAGGGCTTTTTTGCAAAGGGACTTGGATTTGGCAATTGAAAGCACAGCAGTTACACCTTCCCTTTCCCCACCTCCTCTAGTCCCTTCAGATATTGAGATATTTGATTCTACTTGAGGTTGCCCCCTTTTTTTTTCCCCTTGACCCTTACTCCTTTCTAGAATCTTTCTTTGGTTTTTCTTTTTTAATTAGCCCGGTTGGGTTTCCTCAGTGATTCAGCATGCTTTTATTTCATATTTATTGCCTCCTCAGCTGTTCTTTCCCCCTCTTTTCTTTTTTTCCCTGGGGAGGTTTTCCTCAGATGTGCATGATGCTGTGACTGGGTGGGTGGCTGGGGTGACCAGCACAAGGCCCGAGGGGTGTGTGTGCTGCTGCTGCCACTTCTACTGCTGCCAGCTCAGGAAAGAAACAAGAGTGGGCAGTGAGGGGGGTGAGTGTTTCAGCATCCTCTGTTGGGACCAGGAGGAACTTCTGCACTTTGTCAGTGGTGGGTGGGGGAGGAGAGAGTGCCCCTTTTTCTCCTCCTCTCCACGGCCAGAGTCATCCCCCTGGAGCAAGCAGGACAGGACAGGGGGGGGGATCTGGTCCTCCTCGCTGTCCTTCTCCCCATGGAGGGAAGAATCCTGCCCAGTGTGAGTGGGAGAGGACAGCGAGGGGGCGATCTCATCCCCCTCGTGTGCTGCGGACCACCAAAATTTTCTTGCAGATCACTGATTGGCTACCACTGCCTACTCAAAAAAGTTTTGAGTAAACTTTTTAAGAAATACAAAAGTGTCTATGTATTTGTGTAGTGAAAGGTGTAGCCCTCTAAGGTCAATTGAGAAGCATGTGCAGCCTGCCTGAGATGTATTGAATGGTATATTATAGTTCTACAAGAGAAAATTTACTTGAGAGGAAGTGAAGCCTTGATTAAGAACAACAAAAGTATTTAAATTTAATCAATAATATTTGGGGGGAAATTTGAGTATATTTTATTAATTAAAATTTTCAAATAACTGGACCTCAAAACTTAAGGAAAATTTATATAACCAAATTCCTGGAATGATCCACTATCCATTTTCAACAGGGCTGGTCTTGTTATACAGAGTAAGGCAGACATCTCAGGTAGCACATTTTAGGTGTTCTGAAAAGGCAGCAAATTAGTTATTTGGTTTATTATGATTGTGTTTTCACTGGTAAGATAGGAAAAAGGTGTTCATGGGATTTTCCAAAAGAAACCAAGTGACAAAATAATTTGGCTTGCTTTGGGTATTATACAGCTTGATGGATAGTGGGAGCACCAGTTGCTGTTCCATACAAGCCTTGGGCCAATCTGAATTCTCAAACACTCCTGTGGCAGTTGCAACTTAGTACAAAAACAGATGAAAGGTTTGGAGCTGGTAAATGCAAGTTAGATTTTTTTTTTATTGATTTTTGTGAGATTTCCTCTGTCACTTTGCAGTAGACAGTAGTGACTGGGAAGAACAGTGCAAATGTTGAAACCAAATATATGATGTGTTAACTTTCTTTTTAAATTTAGGAATATCAGGAAGACAAGAATGACCTTTTAATTGCTGACACAGAACTCAAGCAAGTAGCTTATATTTTCAAGTGCAACAAATCTACATTACAGATTAAAGGAAAAATTAATTCCATTACAGTTGGTAAGTGCACTTATTTCTAGTATGCAGATAAAAGGTTGCAGTCCTATGCACACTTACCTAGAATGAGCCTATTGATTACTGTTGGACTTACTTCTGAGTAAACCTGAATTGGATTGCAACTGGACAATGTAATCTCATAGAACATTCCTAGGGAGTCAGTGTCACTGAAAATAGTAAGGCCAGAGTAAGTTGGTAGAAAAGGGTTAATGCTGAAAGATTTAATTCATTAATCAACTGAAAAATCTAATTCAGTTGAAGTTACACAGAAACAGGGGAAAATTAGCAATTAAGTTAAGGTTCAGCTGCTGTTTAAGATGAAATTAACTTGAATTAAAAGCCTTATCAAAATGAAGTTAGAAATGCCTTTTGTGATTTTACTTCCCCCCTCCTTCATCCCTGTCCTGAACCTGAGAGAGAGGCAAACAGCCAAATTAATTTTTGAAAACCTAATTTTCCATCAGACCAATTTTTTTCTTCCTTTCTTTTCCTCACCATCTTATAATCTCAACTCTTTGCCTCCCCATTTCTGTAGCTTACTGATTTCCCATTTGGATGGCAGCAACGTCTCAGGGATAAAAGCTTTAAAAAGTTAGTTTCCTGGGATAGATTAGGTACTTCTCTACAGTGTTTGGCATACATAACAGGAGAGCCCCCATCTGAGCTGACCATATTCTAACAAAAATAATAGATAAAATGGAGATACAGGCATACCTCAGTTCACAAAGCCTCTGAGACAGAAGCTCTTATTTATTTTTACAAAGTCTTTTCACACCCATCCAGCACCTTCTTTTTTCCTTACCCTCTGTCTAACTTGATTGTTTTTAGCAGCATCACTGTGGGGATATGGTGAAGGAGGGCTAGAGAAACACAGACTTTTAGTGTTAGGTTTCAGCAGTATGTCTGTAGCTAAGAATCCAATAAAACCTGATCTGGGAAACAGCAGAATTCTACTCCAGACAATCATACTTTAGCAACATCTGCCTGACTACAATAGGCAAAGGTAAACAGCAACTGCTACCAGAATCCCTTCTGAGTATGCTTGAAGAATGAAGAACAGATAATCCTGCCTCACCAGTTGCTCCCAGCATGTTAAATAAAGCATAATTTGGCACAAAATGAAGATTGCAAAAAAAGTAGAGATCAGTGAAAGAAAAAATATCTGTGGATGCATTTTGGAAGGTGTTTTCAGATGGTCTCTAGAATATTCAACATGTTATTTACTTATGCAAGCCTTACCTGACATAGTTGTTTGATTTCACATGTTAGTCTTAACAAAACCCAACTAACAAAAAGCAAGAAACAGTTTTCCAGAAAACCAAAATAACTAAGTGTGAAATTTGTTGACTGTTTAGCACAGTCTCCCATTTAACTAATGACTTCACTAATAATTTAATTTCTACAATTAAGTCAATGCTGCAATTCAACTGTAAGTCAATCAATTAAGTTGAAAAATAAATTTAATTAAGCTGCGTCTTTTATTAGAAAATTTCTAACTTAATTGACTTTAATTAATTAGTTTTTATCACTGGGCCTGCTTCTGATTAGATGTGTCTATGATTACATTGAATGTCTTTGCAAATGTTTTCCAAGTGATTTGCTTTACAATACAGCTATTACTTCTGTTAAACTTCTGTTTAAAACTGTGGAGAAAAGCATATCAATACTTCTTATATAGACATGGATATTTGCATGTTCTGGCATTGCAGTGCTTTCATGTGTGGAATACAATAGAATTTTACAAATTGTACAACAGTTTTATATGTTTTCTTTTTCCCCAGATAATTGCAAAAAGTTTGGCCTTGTATTTGACAACGTTGTGGGTATTGTTGAAGTGATAAACTCCAGTGATATTCAGATACAGGTAAGTACTGTTTCATAATACAGGCAAGATATGTTTAAATTAAGGGAACTGTGAAACTATGAAGGCCTCTCTGCTCCACAGCAGCTTTTTAAATGTTTAATATATATATATATTATTTGTACTCCCCCATAAAAATTCCCCCATATTATGGAATGTTCTCAATATTAGGGGCCACTTAATTTCTTTCTTCAGGAAACTGGTGTAGATAATCATGTACAGAAATGTCTCTGAAATGCAGAGTCCTTTACTTTATGACACTGCTTAGAACTCAGGTATCTTGAGCACTGAGAGTCAGCATGGTGTAGTGATTTGAGCACTGAACTATGGCCATTTCTGCACTACACTGTTGTAGTGCAATTATTCCACTTTCAACATCCCATGGAAACTTCAGGTTTGCAGTTTAGGGAGGGTCGTTTAGATTTCTCAGCCAGAAAGCTCTTTGGCCTCAGGAAACTACAAGCCCCAGAATTCCACAGGTTGTTGAAAGTAGAATAGTAGCACTATAACAGTGTAGTGCAGAAATGGCCTATGACTCTGGAAACCAGGGTTTAAAATTCCTGCTCAGCCATGAAAATCCACTGGGTGGTCCTGGGCAAGTCACACTCTTTTAGCCTCAGAGAAAGGCAAAGGTAAACCCCCTCTGAAAAAATCTTGCCAAGAAAAACCCATGGTGGAGTCATCTTTGGGTCACCATTAAGTTGGAAATGACTTGGAAGCACACAACAATCTTGAGAACTGCTTGCTCCATGAAAATCTACTTTATTGTTAAGAATTTCACCAGAAGCCCAGCTCTGGGTCCCATTACCTTCTGAGATCAGATGGGTGGGTACTAGGGGTAGAGCTACTTATAAAATGCCCTCTCTTTCTATTTTTATCTAGTGGTTACTGCATTGCTTTTATGTGTCAGGTAAAAACATTTTTGCCACAGATCTACACTCAACCAAATTCAATCCCACTAAATTGAGTGTGGGTTTCATGGGAGCAACACTTGCTGATTTATTTCTTCACACCTAGGAAATGTCCCTGCATTAGGAGAGCAGTTGCATGCATTACACTGGCAAGGACAAGAATTGACTTTTTAAATTCCCATTTGGTCACAGGCTTTGCTGGAGACATGCCTCAGTTGATATTGCTGGCTGGCTGGGAGTGGGAGTGGAATCTATTGGTGTTAGCATCTTCTTTCATTTGGATTGATTATAAAATACTGTTATTGTTTTAGGTATTAGGGAAAGTGCCAACCATTTCAATTAACAAGACTGAAGGCTGCCATATATACCTCAGTGAAGAATCATTAGATTGTGAGATTGTGAGTGCTAAGTCATCTGAAATGAACATCCTTATCCCACAGGATGGTGATTACGTAAGTGTGATATTCTAAAGTTGTTTGACACAAACTGCTGAAATATATGCCAAATCAGTCACTGATGACCAGAATTTTGCTCTGAGATAACAGATCTCTGGGTAAAGGGAACCTTCTCATTAAAATATATTCAGGTCATCATTAATTTGAAATGTATTTACCTAAAAGAATATATTATGCTCATCATCTGACTCAATGCCATATCAGTACAGTCTCTGTATGCACAGATTCTGCATCTGTGGATTCAACCGACCATGGCTTGAAAATATTTTTTAAAAAATATTTTTAAAAAAATTCCAAAAAGCAAAACTTACAAGTTGTTCACCATTTTATATTTTAGTACACCATTGTGTGTAAAGGGATTTGAATATCCATGGATTTTGGTATCCACAGGAGATCCTGGAACCAAACCAGGGCCCACTGTATAAAATAACGTGAAAACACAACAATCAAAAACACATTAAATGAAAGAGAATAGAAGTGTTAATATTAATAATAATAAAATTTATTTATATCCTGCCTCTCCCAATGGATCGAGGCGGCATTACAACAGTATATAAATACATTAAAAACACTAGCATGTAACCCATCCTCCCCACCCACCAACCCTTCCAACCCCCTAAAGCACATTAACTATTAAAAATATTCTGCGTATATGTGTGTATGTGCATATAAATCATTTCAAGTTGATCAAAAAAAGTCAGTATAAGGAAAAAGGGCATAATAAGACATCTAGTTACATCTCTGCTTTCCATCTAAATCAAATAAGATCATGCAAGTTGTAAATAAGTTAGTTAGTGTTGTTAGCAAAGGGAGTAAACTGAAGATTAATCCAGACATGACAGTGATCCCGAACAATCAAAACACAAGTCAAAGAATAGGGATTCAGTTCATTGGTGGCCATACTATATAGATGCAAGGAGTACAACATACCAAGGCCCACCAACTCTTAAGTACCCATGGACCTTTGGCAGGCAGGATTGTTTCTCTCACAGCCCACTCCTTCTTCTTCTTTTTTCCCCTACAAATTATTTTTATTAAAATCCAGTTCTTGATTATATCACATAAGCACTTTTGTGACGAATCTGATTGGGGGGGCTTGACAACAGAGCCTCCTTGTAGTGGCTAAATTCCAGGAACCGGAGACGCTCGAATTGGAAAGCAAGAGTTTATTTAGTCAGCCGGGCTCTCTGGTGGAATCTCTTCCAAAGACCAGAAGCCCTGAACATTCATCTCTCTAAGGTTTTATACTTTTACATGGACAATTGCAACATTTGCTAGCTTGACATTTCTTGATCATTTGCCCCCCCCTTATGACGTTCTTCTGACTGTTCCCAAACACTGAACAAAACATCCTAAACAGACATGCTGAACCAGCATCTAGCTAAGCGATGTATGTACACATGATTACTCAAGCAGCTGCTCAAGAACTCACAGTTCATGAACTTGTAATTTTCTTTCTCAATCTGTTCTCACACCTTAGTAACTGAGAGTGTTTAAACTGATTGGTTGTTGAGATGGAACCTTGGATAGCCCAGGGGAAGGGCTGGTGGAGAGGAGGAATAACAGAATTTGACTGACTGTTGAGTGAATTGAAGTGAAGTGTAGAGATTTTAGGCAAGAGGTGAAGAGATTGCTGAAGAGCTCTGTGTTAGAGAGAACTGAGAAATAGGGTGTATGAGAAGTAGTCAATGAATTAAGCATAGAGAGAGAGAAGGGTGTGCTGTTTTATAAACATTTAGTTACAAACAAATTTAAGTAACAGAGTTGAAATAAACGTTTGACTTTCTGTTTTCCTTATAACAGTCTCACAGAGTATTATTCTACATCCTGGATTATACACGCTACCAATATTATCATTAGTACCACGGTCATTGAAGAGATAAGTCACTGCTTGTCCTTATATCTGAAAAGGGGCAAATTTAAGGAAAGCAGCAAAGGGAGATAACCCTGGAAGGAGGAAGACAAGGGGGGACAAGAGTGAGGAAGGTGCTGCGTTCTCAGGAAGGAAGAATAGAAGCAGACCTTTTGTCATAGCCCTGGCTTGATCCAGAGATCTCCCTGGCTGTTCAGACATGAACACAAAAAGGTGTCAGGCTGGACAGGCCTTGCGCAAGGTTTGGGTGCTTTCGCACTTGCGCCTTTGTCACAAAAAGAGTGGTGTCAGAGCAGTGGGATCTGACCAGAAAATTAGTGAGGTTCTGACCAGAGAATTGGTGGGATCCAATTGAAATAATCCAGCGGGATTTGGTAGGCAAGATTCCCTGAGGTAACAGTTTGAAGGTACATAGTAAGGGAATCTATGGAACACTCAAAAGAAGATTTCTCAGTTCTAAAAATAAAAGGCACACACTGTGTAGGGAAGGTCCCTAATCTCTCTCTGAGAAATTGTCAAGGTTGTTTAAGCAAAAGAATAAAGTAGTATTTCCTGAGGTAACTGTGTGGGTAATTAGTAGGAAAATACTAAAATTTTGATGCCAACTAAAAAGACAAAAGCCAGAATGGAAAACCCTGAGGAAGAACAGCCCTTGGTTGAAATGGCTACACTTGAGTCCACAAAGAATGTAGAAATACGGAAAATAGAACTCGAGATGAAAAAAGTAGAAGAGGAAAGAGCTTTAAAAGAATTTGAAGAACAAAGAGCTTTAAAAGAACTGGAAGCACAAAGAGCTTTAAAAGAAAGACAAGTGGAGATGGAACATGAAATAAAATTAAGAGAATTAGAATTTCAAGCACATTTTGCCAGGAGTGGGCAAGAAAGTAGCCTAGTGCCTCATATAGACATGAAAAGATTCCCTAAGTATTACAACTTTGTACATAACAAACAGATTTTACAATTACAATGCAATTTCAATTTCAATTACAATAATACATCATACAAAAAAGAAAAAGAAAAAAGAAGCTTTAACATATACCAATAAACTTAATAGCTAGTGCCTTACTTAATAACTAGTATCTATTTAGGAGCTAGTAGGATGAAAAATATAAAAGGAAAAGAGAAATGAAGAAGAAAAGAGAGGTGAAAAAAAGAAAAGAGAAGGAAAAGAAGAAAAGGAAAAGAGTAAAAATAGAAAAGAATGGGGGGAGAGTGAACTTCCCCAGAAGAAGAAGAAGAAGAAGAAGAAGAAAATTTATTTCTATCCCGCCTCTCCACATGGATCGAGGTGGCGAACAACATAAAATACATTATACATTAAAAGACATTAAAAACATACCCAATCCTCCCCACCCACCAACCCATCTAAACCAACCCCTTAAAACACACAGCAATTGACAGTCCATCAATTACTATTAGCAAAGCAGCAAGACAACTGATGGGAGGCGATGGAAATGCTAGTCTTGGAAGGCCTGTCGGAAGAGATCAGTCTTGACTGCTTTTTTAAAGCTGTCAAGACTGTTAATATGCCGGGTCTCCTCCGGCAGGCCATTCCATAACTTGGGAGCAATAGAAGAAAAGGTCCTCTGGGTAACTACAGCCAACCGAGTTCTGACTGGCTGCAGTAAATTCCTCCCAGAGGACCTTAATGCGCGGGGCGGATTATATGGGAGAAGGCGATCCCGCAGGTAGGCTGGCCCCAAGCCATGAAGGACTTTAAAGGTAATAACCAACACCTTGTACTGTGCCCGGAAACTAATAGGCAGCCAATGAAGGGACTTTAAAATTGGTGTTATATGGTCAGTTTTAGGTCTACCGGTGACCAACCTGGCTGCCATATTCTGAACTAATTGAAATTTCCAGACTAAGCACATAGGTAGCCCTATGTAGAGCGCATTGCAGAAGTCGAGCTGTGAAGTTACCAGCACGTGCACCACTGTTTTTAGGTGTTCCAGCTCCAGAAAAGGGCGCAGCTGGCGTATCAGCCGAAGCTGATAACAGGCACTCCTGGCCACCGCATCTGTTTGAGTTGTCATCTGAAGTGGCGAGTCCAGGAGCACCCCCAAGCTGCGAACACAGTCTTTCAGGGGAAGTGTGACCCCGTCTAAGACTGGTTGACAGACCTCCATGTCTGGGCTAGAGCCCCTAACAACGAGTACTTCCGTCTTATCTGGATTCAGCTTCAGTCTGTTTTTCCTCATCCAGTCCATTACTGCTTCAAGACATTCATTCAGAGGCGAGATGCCACCCTTAGTTGATGCTATTATCCGAGGCATGGAGAGATGTATCTGGGTGTCATCAGCATACTGATAGCACCTTGCTCCATGTCTTCTGATGATCTCTCCCAGTGGTTTCATGTAGATGTTAAACAGCATTGGGGACAGGACAGCACCCTGAGGGACGGCAGATTTAAGCTCCTCTTTCAAGGAGCAGCTGTCCCCAAGCATCACCATCTGGTATCTACCTGAGAAATAGGACCAGAACCACTTAAGTGCAGTGCCCCCGATCCCTAACCATCTCAGGCGTTCCAGAAGGATACCATGGACTATCGTATTGAAAACCATTGAGAGATCCAACAGTACCAGCAGGATCACACTTCCCCTGTCGATACCTAGGCAAAGATCTTCCACTAAGGCAACCATGGCAGTCTCGACTCCATAGCCTGCCCATGCGGCAGGTTGCTAGGCTTGGATCATTCAAGTAAAGTATCAACCTTCTTTACAAGGGAGAAGAACAGAAAAACATGGGAGAAAGGGGGAAAAAATAAAAATTTATACTATTGATATTAAGGGTATTTGATATTTTAGCAACTAAGTATACATTCCCCCCTGCTTATTTCCCTCTAAATCAATCTCCACAGTACCTATCATAATCATTAAGAAGATAGCTTCTCTTCCCTCACGTTGTTAACTTAGCCTGGGTTAATTCAGTATATTACACACAACCAACCCTTAGGAATAAAAAAGAAATGCAGCTGTAAGAATAAAGATTCTAGTAGTCACTATTGAATTAAGTTAAGTATTAGGGTTACACATTGTAAATTTCAACTAATAAGTTTTCCTTCTAGAAAAGATCGGAGGATCTTCAGTTGGGATTCTGTTGTACAGCTCAGATACCATGACCATAGAAAGTTAATCAGTAGATCAAATAGCAAATACATTGACACTTATATTAATTAATGCTTGTTAAGTGTTCTTGAAGTGGTTCCCAGTCTTTACAAAACCTACTATTGGTTTTACCCTCAAGAGTGTAAGCAAGTTTATCCATCTAGGCAAATTTGACCAATTGCCAGCCCACTCACGTTTAAAAGGCTTTTCTTCCAATGCTGTGGCCAGGCAACCATCTGTCTTTTCTTCCTCCAGTGCCCAACAAGGCATGAGACTGAAATAGTCAGTGGGAGCACTGGGGTCAAGCAGTCAATGGCAAGCAGGCCTGTGAGGGAAAAGGAGAGGCCTGGGCTGCAGATTCACTCCCACAGCTCCTAATCTTCTTCCCTCAAGTGGTTTCTTGTTTCTTCTCTAATGTATCTTTTTTCTGCTGTATTGTGAAATCAGGTAAGGATAGATCTTTTAGAAGAGAAGGGGCAGGGAAAAGTGAGAAGAAACAATTAAAGAGAAGATGTTGCGGGGGGGGGGACCTGCCTGCAGTAACATCATATGACAGGTGCTCACTTTTGTAATTTATAGATGGTTGTGGAACTCCCAGGGATGCTGTGGGGATGGCTTTCAGAGTTGTGATGTCATTTTGTTTGGACTGCTATAGTTTTGCTTTCGTCATGGCTGCTGGTAGAAGGTCAAGATGATGATGTTAGCAGCATGATAATGTAGGGGCCTATCAGAAATAAAAGAGGTTGGGGGGAAACTGCTGTAGGTCAAATAAAAGAACAAAAAATAGGTAAGTCAGAAAGAAAAAATAGCTTAAGAAGAGCACATTACAAGTAGAACACATTCTGCTTCTGAAACACCTTCAGAATCAAGACACTAGTGGTTATCTTCTCACATGGAGCTGAGGGGAGCATACTCTAAACTGTGGAAAAGTAAGATGTTCAGAAAGTAATTTCAAAAATAAGCTATAATGAGTAACTGTTAACAGTTCTGTGATTCTTTAAATGTTGGAAGCAGCATTGTGCAATGCTTTTCCAATGGGCATATAGTCAAGGAGCAAGTTATCTGCTGGATACCATAACATACTCCTTACTTAATTTTTTTCCCCTCTATCATTCAAAAGAGGAGTTTTTGGAGCTCAGAGGATAGCACAGTCTGATTTTTGGCTCCTCAGTATCTCCAGAGATCTGTAGGGCATTGCCCTCCCTGCCATTTTGCACAACAGAAAGTGATGGTGCTCCACTTCTGGTCATCTCAAGCTATTCTGAGGAAGGGGATTTGGCTGTTTTGGGATGCAGATCCCCCTGAAGCAGCTTGTTATAGCTCTGCAAAGTTTTTTTCTCAAGTGTGTAAGGATTTTTTTCAGCCAAGAAAATGTATCAGTTGATTTTTTGGGAGAGGATGCGGATGCCAAGGTCTTGGGACGAGATGCAGATCTAACTGGCCACACTGGATGCTCCAGAGGGTTGCATAATGTCTCTAGGCTTCATGTTTCCTACCCTGGTTTAAGGTCATGAAATGGTACTATAAATTATTTAAAATTTTAAAAAAGGCTATTATCATTTCCTTTGCTGCTGATACTTACTAGTACATTAGAACTAAATATGTTAATTACAGATATAATTCGGTTAACAAAGTAGATGTGTTCCTAAGCATTACTTCTTAATAGAAAATTTAGTACCAGAGGCAGCAATAATATGGAAGGAATAGGGCTCAATTCCTACACCACAACAAAGAGCACTTCAGGATGTTTCAGCAAACATTTTAAGGTTCTTTGGCTTGTTCCTCGATTTTCTTGCTTGGCTTTGCTGTCTTCATGGTTATACGGACGAGAAAGAACTGAGGAGAGACCGTTGCTCGGCGGGAGGAGCATGCGCAGTACCGGCGTGGGGGAGGGGTTCCCGCCAAGCGAACGAGCTCTAGAAGTTTCCGAACACTACCGTGCAGGCGCTAAAGCTCCTAGTGTATGAAGGCACAGAGACCACGAAGAAGAACATGAAGTTACCACTTGTACTTTAATTTAAAGCATCTGTCTGTTATGTTTTAAAAATCCACATTATTGATCTACAGTCACCAGACTTGATGTATTATCTCACTGGATCAAAAAAAAGACAGCTGTAAGATATAGACAGGGCCTAAATTCCCTAAAGGCACTGGATCCCATCCGATTTTTGAAGCTAAGCAGAGTTGGCCCTGATTAGGACTTGGATGGGAGACAACCAATGAATGCCAGGTGCTTTATACTTCCATGGAAGGAACTGACAAAACCATCTCCGAGTATTCCTTGTCTAAGAAAACGGTGTGAAATTCATGGGGTTGCTGTAAGTCAACAGATGACTTGAAGGTGCCCTCCCTTCAAGGTTTGGACTCAGTTACTTAACTATATCCCAGACAAAAATTTCTAGAATTTGTATTTATGAAATTATTTTAACCAGACATGATACGTATACCTGGCATCCTGAACATTTTGTTGCAAGCCCCAAACCAATCAGCAAACTTCAGTCTTCGTTGGAATTTGGTGGGTTTGGCCCATTTTGCCTGGAGCTTGGTAGGAAACAAATTTCAGCTACTGTATATGCTACCGCTAAATATAAGTTTAATTCAAAATACAAGTGAAATCATCAGCATCAAACTGAGTAATATCAGGTTAATTTCCTTGTTGTTCTAATATCTTATCAGTATGCATGTTAGCTCACCCACTTTCCCCCAAAATGTACTCTTTAAGAAATCGGTAATTTCAATAAGGAACAATGCATGGGAATCAAAGGGAGAACTCCAGAGGGGAGAAATAAGGTTCATGAGAGCTGTCTCCCCACAGTCCTTTGCATTTTGCCTTGGCACCAGTTCTCCTCATCAGGGCAAAATGCACAGAAATGGGGAGCCTTGGAGGAGAAAAGAAAAGTTCATGTGAGCCTTCCACCTTGCCAATTTCTTTGTGTTTTGCCTCAGCATGAGTTCTCTGTGCTGGGGCAAAATGCGTAGGAATTGAAGGGAGAGCTCTGGAGGGGAAAAGAAGGGTTGCACAAGCCTTCCCCCACATTCCTTTGCATTCTGCCTTGGTGTGTATTCCGCTGAGGCCAAATGCTTAGGAATGGGAGGGGGAGCTCCAGGGGAGAAAATGTGTACATGTGCTTCCCTCCATTCCCTTCATTTTTTCCCAGGTGTGCTTGCCTCCTTTCTCCATACCTGGAGAAGGATAGGGGAGGAAGTATGCGCGTTCACAAATAAATTCATAAAAATCAAACCTGTGAATGTGGAGGGAGGACTGTGCATTATTTATGTTTTTGATTTTTAGAAGCCACTGGTTATTTCATGTTGCAGCACTGATTATTGGCTATGATAATGACATGGAAAATAGAAAATACTCAGTGTGGCAGTTCCTTACTTTGGGGTATTTGAACTACCCTAACTATGCTTCAGTTCTATTGTTAAAAAGATAAGAGAGTTGTCATTAGAGAACATAAAGACAAGTCGTCATAAATTAAATAATGCAACAAACTTCTGAAAAATCATACTCTGTGTGTGTGTGTATACTGGAGGGTCTTCAAGTCTATAAGAAAGAAATATCCTTCATAATCCAGTCACTCCTGAGCCATAAAAACCTTCTGACTGATGGCACTGCTAGTAGTACATCTGTTTTCATAATAGCCACTCGTTTAGTCAACTGATATTGTTAAACTTGTCTCTCTACAGAAAGAATTCCCTGTTCCTGAACAGTTCAAGACATCATGGGATGGATCGAAGCTGGTCACTGACCCTACAGAGATTGTGGCTTAATTTTATAGGGCCTTATGGAAACCACTGTCCACAATCTCCAAAGAAATTGAGCCTAAAGAAAACAGCAGCATGAAGAACTAGAAGTAGCACTAATCTGTACTGTGGTGAATAAGCCTTCAAGCAGATGCTCTTTGCCCTAGAAACCATAGGCTCTGTTACATATGATATTTTTCCTCCACTGAGATCATCTTTGTGTAGGAAAAATAAAAGTATACTGACGTACACTGTTATGTTTGAAGAAGGCATGGATGTTTATTTTGCCATGGCTACATGTGCTTGGAATCTACTCTGTGCAGTCCCGGTACACATTTTTTAATGCATCCTGATATTCTTAAAATGTCCACAATTTGCCTTTGTTCACAAATAGATTATACATACTATGTGAATATACAAAGATTTTAAGAATTAACCATTCAGGTTATTGGCTATTTCACTGAATAAGCTAAGCCAAATGTCTGCATGATACACTTTGGATTGTTTCAATGCATTCCTTTTTTATGTTTTGGCTGGGAATAAAGTAGTATGAATATGGTGAGATGTTCAGGTTAGAGTTGAGATCCTTTGTGCATCGTATGGTGATGCTGGACCCTAGAAAGTCTGTAGTTCTAGAAGATCTTTGTGCTTTTTAAAATAGAAATGTACAATTCTTAGCACTGCATTTGCTAATAGAAAAGAGAAGCTAGGTATTTCAGTTACTTACTTTCAACAATGTGTGTTTACTGGTATCTTGAGCTTTTGTTCAATTTTGAGCTAATTTGTTTCAAATTAGTTCAAAATCATTTTTAGAAAATGTTAAAGATTATCCTTCTGCATTGAAGTAGGTTTTTACTGTTCATGTGGATATTTAATAACATGTCCTTGACTTGTGAGCCATTTTTCTCTCTATAGACTGTATATAGTTCATAATGTTCATTTAACTATTTAAATAACATATATTTAGTAATGTGGGGGCATTATTTCTCTTTCCTTTGTGAAATACTACAAATTTTGATAAAACCACTGGTCCAGAAGATCATGAAATGTAAACTTTTTTAAGGGTTGGAGATCTGTTGGCCCGTAGGCTAAATCTGGTTATTTAGAACTATATTAAATCTTAACATATGGTATGAGTTAGAACAATTCTTCATTTTAAAAAAGAGTTGTTACATTCTTTAATGTTGTATTTATCTTTTTGTTTTATGTGTAATAGCCCCACTATGCCTGCATACCTATGCTACATAACACTGAATAGCTATTAAATGGCATCAGTGTTATTATATATCCTCACCATCTATGATGGTATCAGGATTTGCAATAAAATACAGTTCTAGAATGCTTAAGATTAAAATGGCTCCTAACAATGCAAATGTTATCATCCTAGTTACAGATAATTAGTTTATGTAGAGGAAGTAGTGCAGCTTTTATTTCCATTTGTAAGGTGTGCATGCAGATGTTCAAAAATGTACATGAAGAAAAGCCATAGATTACTGCTGAATAAGTTCTGAACTCAGACTAAAGGGGTTGTATTTTTTGAAGGGAGGGTTTGGCTATATAGCCCATATTGTTCCTTTTTAACACTAATGTGAGGTGTAGTATATGTATGATCTCAGCACACAGTACTTATTATGATACTGATTTTGATGACTTGTAATACTTTGTAACAGTGAAATAATGGTAATATGCTTGCAAAGCTAGATCAGGATTAAATTGTGCCTACTGCACCTTACAAGGTACATAAGCCCTTTTTTAATATTATATTTGATTGTAATATCTATAGAGAATTACAACAAATAGTGCATATATAATACAATTTTGCTATCTGATGTTTGATCTACATGTAATAATGTTGTGGCTTTAGTACATGCCATTTTTCAATAGCAAACTTATCACAAAAATAAAAATGTAACTTGTTTACATTGTAGAAGGGATGATTTATTGCATAAGCATGTATATTTTTTTTCATACACAGACACATCTAGTTTCATGAGCTACACTGGAAAGCCTTCTTTAATGTGTTTATTATAATTAGCAGTTCCTCAAGTAATAAACCCATTTTCAGGCATACGTGCTACATTTAGATGTAACAATTTACCATTATTAGAAATAGCTGCCCACCCCTGCCCTGCTCCATTGGTGTAATTGTGAAGAAAGGTTAGAAGATTCTGTTTCCATTTTAGATTGATCACAATAACATGTTATCTGAATTCGAAAGTGTTGAAACAAACTAGCCTCATAAGCTATTATTTGAAGTGGCTTTTTCCTACTATGGTTAAATTAACCATAGTTTAAGATTCAGATAACAAGCTAAATAGTATTCAGGGTGGCAGGATAATGACCATATCAGAAGACAAGTATGTGACTTTTAAGTCTCATTATAGCTTGTTCTTATAAAGCTAAATTGTGGTTTAGTGTTAAGTCTGAACAAAGCTACTGTAAAATTTGGTGGTATCAAAGCTAACGAATATGTGACAAATATGTGAAAAAGCGTCAGCTCTTGCTAGGAATAGGATTCCTAATTTACTGGGAACAGTGTTTGCAGCTTGCAGTGATGGATGAAAATGCAATGGTGCCTGGTTTTTCCCCTTCCCCAAAGCCCATGTACAATTTTCATGGGTTCAAGGAAGGACAGGAAGACCAGCCAATCATAGCTGTCAGCTGTGTACTATGTACATTGATGAAGAGATAGATGTGCAGCTTTAAAAAGCAGCTAAAATACCTAAAGCAGTAAATAAAAATAACATAACATAATACAAATATTAAGATGCATTGTTTAATTGCCACTGTGGCCAAAACGCAAGTACAGAACATAATTCCTTCAAAACATCAACACTGAACACCACAGAACAAGTTCTAAGAAAACTAGAGCAGTTCTTTTATATTACAAAACTTTCAGAAAAGCAGCAGAATGTTGGCTGTAAACCAGTCTCTGTCAGTGCATGGCATCCTTGTTACTTATTTTGATGAAAACAATTTCTAAATAAAATATACTTAGGGCAATTGTTTTAATGTGAACTATTCTATCTTTAGAGTTTTCTGACTACATGCTTAAAAACAAACTTGAAATACTGTAGGACATTGTTGTTGTGTGCCTTCAAGTTGTTTCTGACTTATAGCAACCCATGGGGTTTTCTTGGCAAGATTTGTTCAGAGGGGGTTTGCCTTTGCCTTCCTTTGAAGCTGAGGGACTGTGAAGTTCCAAGGTCACCCAGTGGGTTTCCGCAGCCGAGCAGGGATTTGAACTCTACAGAGTCATAGTCCACTGCTCAAAACACTAGACAACACTGGCTCTCTAAACAGAATATTAGGACCCCTTAAAGTAAGATGGGTATAGTACAGTTGTTGAATTGTAATTCCTAGGATCCCTAGGAGGCATAGACAACTGTGAGGAATTCTGGAGACTGCAGTTCAACAACATCTGAAGAGACAAGACTCTCTCACCTCTGCTTGAAAGGGAGATTAAAAAGCAAATACATCCAACTTTTACTTGTCAACCAGTGTTCACATACTGATTCTATATAGCCACCAGGTGGCAGAAAGCCACTGAACTATAAACAGTTCCCAAACACTTGGAGAAGAATGGAACACAGACCTGTTTGGAAAATATAGCACACAGATTCAATCCTCTATTCACTTAGCTGGGAATACACCTTATTGAATTAAGTGTGGCATACTTCTGAGCAGATGTGTAAGAAATGCACTGCCAGTATGTTAACAGAAATGTGTTAGATTTAAAGATAATTCTATCTGGGGGAAAAACCATATCCGATTATGTAGTATATACATTATCAAAACCATGCATGAATGATTGCACAGAAATTCCATCAGTCACTGTTGTAAGAGTGAAAGCTAAAACAGTAGTTTGCTTGAATAAATATGAATGCATGTAGCTAGGTTAGAGCCAAGTACCAGCAAAAGAGCATACATTATAGAAGAACAGGATTACAGCTGGTAATTGAAGCAATTGCAGGCTTGATCTATGACTGGAATGCCAACCATTCCCAGTATTGCCTCCTGCCATTACTTTTTTAAAACCGTCTTTCCTGATTAAGATTTTTACAGCAATTTAAATCTTGCACAGCATTATTTTGTGAGTTTTCAAATGGCCTAATAAAGACATGCCCTGATATGGAATTAGCATAGGATTTCAAATGTCTACATTCTAAAGTACTGATTCTTAACCTAGGATCCGGGGACCATGGAGCCCTCACAAGGGTCCACGAAGCCCTGCTGCTGGACATCAAGAATAGCGGCAGCAACAGGTACGCAGCAGCAGGAGCAGTGCAGGTGCCAAAACTGCTCCTTTATTTGCAAATGAAGAAGCAATTTGAGTGTGTGTGCACATGCCTGCCACTGTCTCTTTTATCAGAGACACAGCAACAGGGGGTGGATGACACAGCAGCAGGGGCATGTGTGTGCCTTAACTGCTTGGTTTGCAAACAAGGAAGCAGTGTCAGTGCCTGTATCCCCCCAGCTGCCACGTCCCTGACGAAAGGGACACAGTAGCAGACATGTACACACACCTAAACTGCTCTCTTGTTCACAAACTAGGTGTCCTCAGGCAGGTCACATTCTCTCAGCCTCAAAGAAAGGCAATGGCAACAAATCTTGCTAAGAAAACCCCCATGATAGGTTCTCCTTAGGGTCACCATAAGTCGGTGTTCAAAGAGGAGACACATGATGGCTCGAAAGAACCTCCTCCTGTCAGCAGCACTGTTGTTGTGTGCTTTCAAGTCCCATGACAACACTAAGGTGAACCTACCACAGCAACCTTTTTTTTTTTTTTTGCAAGATTTGTTCAGACAGGGTTTCCCTTTGCCTTCCTCTGAGGCTGAAAGAACGTGACCTGCCCAAGGTCACCCAGTGTCTGAGTGGGGATTTGAATCCTAGTCTCTAGAAGCCTTTTAGTAAATAAATATTTGAATATTTACATCTAAATCTAAATATTTAAAACTTGAGTTAAGTCTTGGGGGTCCTCAGCAACAAATTATATTTACAGGGGGTCTCTGGTAAATAAAAGGTTAAGAATCACTGTTCTAAGGCTTCAGTCCTGTCCATCCTTCATCACACTGGAGTAAGTCTTGCTGGTTTCTGAGTAAATGTGTACACACATGGGCAGCAAGAACCTTCTGCTCTATCTCAACTACAGCTGAAACTCAGTTTTAACTCTGTAACTATACTTATTTAAAAGGAAACCCCACCAATTATTTAAACGCTAGGGAATAGATTCTTTAACATCACAGTTGCCCTCTGCATCTATTTCCTTAAGGGGTGCCATGACCAGACATCAGAAAATTCCTTTAGCGAACCCAAGACTGACCTGTTCCGATATAATAATGCCTAGAAATGGAATTTCATGCAACTGAAATCACCTGAAGATTTAAATGAAAGGCTGTTAGTGTCCAAGAACTGTATTAATTCATCTCTAAATGGCTTCTGTTCACATAGCTACCCAGACTCACTTCCCTTACAGCAAGAATGGACCAGTGTGGCCTTCCATATGTTATTGGACTATAACGCTCAGAATTTGCAGCAAGTGTAGCCAATGATGGAAAGGCTACGGTTTCCTTGCAGGATATATTTGTTTGCTTCAGAATCTGATAACTGCAGTTGCTATGCCAGAAAGAGCCTAACAAACTTATGTGCACCAGGTATACCTGTAACAGAACAGACACCAATGCAAAACAACTCAGGCCATTTCCGCACTAGTCTGTTATAGCGCGATGATTCCACTTTCAACCTCCTCTGGAATCCTGGGGTTTGCAGTTTCGGGAGGGGCCGGACGGCCCCTCCCGAAACTGCAAACCCCAGGATTCCAGAGGAGGTTGAAAGTGGAATCATCGCGCTATAACAGACTAGTGCGGAAATGGCCTCAGTCTTTTGTCGCTTTATCGAGACTAAGGCTGTTTCCGCCCTGGACTGTTATAGCGCTATTATTCCACTTTCAACGTCCTAAGAAATTTGTCATACGCTTTCGGGTACGTCGGCCCACCTGATCACAGGCATCAAGAATAAACAGAGGAAGCTGCTTTGGTCCCACCACCCCAGTACTGCTGACCCTGATTTTGCAGCGTTTTGCAGGGGTTTCAGGGAGATGCCTTTCCCAGGGGCAGCACGAGACCTCCTTTCGGGAGGCGAAGAACAGGCTCCGCTACTGAGCCTTGGCGCTTCTCCTGGGCGGGCTGCGATCCGCCAAACTATAGAAAGCCGGTTGTTGCAAACGGCTGGTACAACCCAGCAACAGGGAACAATACTTCATTTACGTATTTATGCAAAAGTAAACTTGAGCCGCCACTCCCCGCTCCGCCTTTTTCTGCTCTGTTTTTGCTGCGGGCGGGAAAGGAGTCCCGACCGAGGCGGGTGATACCATTTGACACAGATCTCCAAAGACACCTCCCAAGCGTCAACGTAGGGTGGTACGTCCCAATCTACGAGCAGACCTATGCCCTCCCCCTCCCTCCCTCCCGGCCCCGCCCTTGTGAGGCTTACGTCACGCGAGACGGCTTGTCTTGTCAAACTTCGAGACCGAGAAAGACGACAGTACGCGCAGGAGGGAGGAGGGGACGGTCTCGCGCATGCGCGGCGCAGAGCGGAGGCAGCGGAGGCCTGTGGGCCGGGGCGATGGCAGAGCCCACGGAGATGCCAGCTGACGAGGGCGGTGGTCCTACGAGGGGCGGAGGAGGAGGAGGAGGAGCTGGTGCTGCTTCCTCCTCTCCTTCCTCCTCCGCCGTTCCTCCTGCCGGCTCGGAGGCCCTCAGTGCCAGAGAGTACTCCCGGCGTGTACACCAATGGCTGTGGGACTCGTACTGCGGTTACCTGAGCTGGCAGAGCAGCGGCCTGGCCGCGCTCATGGCCGGAGCCGTGACGGCGACGGCGACGGCGGCCTCTTCCACTGCCCCGAACCCCGGCGCCTATTACTATGGGAGCGACGGGCACTCCGGCGGCAGCCCCTCCTACTACCTCCTGACGACCCCGCCGGCCCCGGCTCCGGAGAGCGGCCCCGCCCCCGCGGCTTGGCAACCGCCGCCCCCGCCCCCCGCCCGGCACGCGCCCCCGGCCCCGCGAGCTGGCCCCGCCCCCACCTCCTCGAGGGAAAACGGCCGGCCGGCAGGTGAGGAGCACCGGGGCTGATAATAGTGGTCGTAATAGGTTAAACCCTGCGGTGCGGGGGGGGCTGGGTGGGATTGAGGGGCCAGAGCGAGCGAAGGAGGGAGAAGGGGGTGTTGTTGAGGCACCGTGGAGGTGTTTGTGAGGGCTGTGGTGGGAAGAGGTGCTGTGTGAGGCGGTCTGGGAGGGGGCGGTTGGACACGAGAATGAAGTGGCTCGAAGGCTACCGTAGGGGTGTGTGTGTGTGTTTCCTCAGCGCCTGTCCTGTTTTCTTCGGGGCCTCAGCGTTTGTGGGCTGACGCCACTGCCTCAGAAGCTTGCATTTAGCAAGGTGTGTGTCTGTGTGCAAGTCCACTTAGTGCTACAGACCTACGTAGATGCAAAGGGGATGGTGACACAGGGTGGAAGCACCCAGAATGCACCTGCTAATCTTCAGTGTGTCCCAAGAGAGTTTTGCTGTCCTGCTGCAACACAGTGCAATCCTGTAGTGTCTCTGTGGAAAAATATTTCTACTGGTAACTGGTTGTAGAAGCTGAACATAGCCACCCCTCTAGAAGTGTCTGATACTGTAAAGAATGGGGGGGTGTTGGAACATGGGTGTGGAAGGGTGTTAGATGGGTCACCTGAAACATTGTGATCTGAATTGCAACAGAGGACTGTTGGAGTTGCATTATAAAGACAAGCAAGAGCAGCTGTTTTTTTTCTCATTTATGCAGTTTTCATGATTTTTCACAAAGACAGCAATTAGCTATATGAAGAATTCATATCTTCTCATTTCTCCCCCATATTTCCCTCTACTCCTGCTCCTTCACATTACAGTTGGCGCTCCAGATGCGTGGGTTTAACTTTCATGGATTTTATTGTTTGCAAGTTTCTCCAACCCTTGCCCTCAACTCTTAAGCATTTCTTTTCTGGGGGAACCTTCCCTTTGGCACCTCTGATTGAGCCGTGCAAACCCTTTAAAAACCCTGCCTTTGGTCCTCTTCCTCCTCCACCAGTTGCAACCTGGCCAGCTAAGGATGTCTCACAGCCCAGTTTCTCAGCATCACAAACCCTTTCCCGATGCTTCCTCACATGCAAGGAAGGAGATGTGCTTTATTGAGAGCAAGCATGGTGTAGTGCTTGAATGTTGAGCTAAGACTCTGGGGCACCAGAGTTCAGATCCCTGCTCAGTCATGAAACCTACCAGATGACCTTGAGTAGGTCACACACTCTCAGCCTCAGAGGAAGGCAATGGCGAGTGTCCTCTGAGTGAATCTTACCAAGAAGGCCTTATGATAGGGTTGCCATAAGTCAGAGGTGACATGAAGACACATATCAAATAACTACTGCAATGCTGTAGAATTCTGAATAAAAATGCTATTCTCCAAAGGGATAAAAAAGAGCATTTTTTTCTTTTTGAACCTTGGCTTGTTATTCGTAAGTAGCATGCCAATGGGTATTGCCCAATTGCTTCCACTTGCCACTGAACAAGTGAAAGGACCTTTGGTCTTCTGTTTGTCATGATCCTGAGCAAGCAGGTGGCATGGTTCGTCATTGTTCACTGTGAAAGCAAATGTGTCCACTGAATTCCTGTATTTTGTTCTTTAAAATTTATTAGCTTCCATTATCCTATTCTAGTCTTCCAAGTGGTTTATAACAATAACACATATGTAGAAGCACCTGTAAGTCTACAAAAGTTAGTAAAACAAAAAACAAAATCCAAAAATTTAGTATCAGGCCTTTATGGAGAATCAGGTTTCTTCTAGTGCACCAGTAAGAGCAAAAGGTGGCCTAGTCCTCATCAGGTGCCTACCATGTGGGCTTCCTGGAACAGAATTTGTACTGTGTTAGGAAGAGACTGAGCTTCAGGTAAGGCATGGGATGCCTCAATTCCCTGGGAACGGACTGTGTTTCACTAGGTCTATGTGTATTGCACCAGAATGCGCAAGGGATGGTTAGAATCCCGTGTGGAGCCTGCTTCACAGCTTGCAATGTTGTGAAAGGGCACGTTCGTGTCACAGGGTAAAATGAGTAGTGAAAGTGTGCCACCAGGGTTGTTCTGCCTTGCATGGGCTCCTACCCTCCAATTTTTTAAAATAATTTTTTTTTAAACTCAAAGTGCCTTGTAGGATGTGTGTGGGCAGTTTCATTGTATTTCCTCTCCCTGACCCTTTTATGCCTGAAAGGACCTTTTTTCTAAATCGGAAGTGACTTTGAATTTACTGTCTAGTTTGAAAAAAACCTCTCCTGTGCCTAAAGCTGCATGGGGAATGGAAGAATTGTCCTCATGTCTCTGAGCATTCAGGGGATATTTTTAGTAAAAAAATTAAAAATGGGGATGGACTGTGTGGCAGGGGCAATCCTCTGAGGTCCAGTAATTGCAATGTATGGGTAGTAGCTCACCTTTGCCAAAGGACCACACTATGAAAAAAATATAGGTGACGAAATGCTGTTCAGCTTGGCGTGCTTTCCAGTAGTGTCCAAGTTTTTCTAACATGATGCTAATAACTATATGTTGCATGACTTAGAGAATGTTGGAAATGATTGTGTAAAGTGAAATAACATGTGATAAGCAGAGTTTTATATACAGTGCATTTTTTCAGAATGTTCATGTTAGATTTAAGTGTGTTGAATAATCTGTTTTAATTTTTTTTTCCAAAAACAGGTCGTGAATATATCATCCCATCCTTGGCTCATAGGTTTATAGCAGAGATGGTGGATTTCTTTATTCTGTTCTTTATCAAGGCAACTATAGTTCTGAGTATTATGCATCTCAGTGGAATAAAGTAAGTTATACAGTACGTAATGTAACTATAACAAGTTTCACTTCTCCATTTCTTAACACCCTGTAAAGGCTGAGTATCCTTTATTGGAAAATAGGAAATGCTCCAAAATCTGAAACTTTTGAAAAGCAGAATCCAATCTTCTTTCTGTAGAGAACATGAGGGAATTATAATGGGTTGCTTGGGACTGCAGAAGTGCACACTGCTTGAAAAGTCTCTCAGTTGGTTTGGCACTTTTTTTCCCCTTTTCAGTTTGCTTTGGACATACTTGCAAAATCTTGCAGTCTGTTAGATGCCCTTTCTCTCTCTCAGCTTGTTTTGTAAGCAACATGTGCAATACCAAGCAAACTGAAAAGGAGAAAAGGGCACCAAGCTGACTGAGACACTCTGGAAGCAGCATGCACAGGAGCAATCCCAAGCGAGCCTCTGTAATTTCCTCATGTTCCCTACAGGAAGAAGACAAAAGGAGAACTGACAAAAGTGCAGACCCTGTGTCAAAAAAACAGTATATAATCTTATTATGTATATGCAAATATTCCAAAATAAAAAAAAATCCATAATCTAAAATCTCTCTGGTCCCAAGCAGTTCAGGTAAGGGATACTCAGCTTGTATACATAATTTTCATTGTGGTAGTAAACTTGTGTCTTAAATGGTCTGTTCAACACTGTGCATGGAGCTTACATGCCTAAATTGTCTTCTGTACCAAACAAAATAGACCTGGAATGAAGAGAACTAGATATTAAAGAGAAAAGTTAATGTTTCCGGCATTCCAGACTCTTACGTTAAATGTTATTTCTTTCCATGGGGAAGCAGTCCCTATTGGTTGATTGAAGCAGTACAGTCAAAATGAGTTTGGCATCTCAGTGAGAACTACTGAATTGGAAAGAATATATATGTTAAACTTACTGATTTTATGTATGTTTGAGAAACATTATGTAGAAGATCCTTTTCCGACTAACCTATTCTTCAGTCATACTTTGAAGGTGAGCAAATGTGGCACTTTTAAAAGTCGGTCA
The DNA here is from genome assembly GCA_948474755.1 of Ctenosaura bakeri. Lineage (NCBI taxonomy): Eukaryota > Metazoa > Chordata > Lepidosauria > Squamata > Iguanidae > Ctenosaura > Ctenosaura bakeri. The sequence goes on along the minus strand of CAOLHI010002760.1, from coordinate 186,500 downwards.
CTAAGTCTTTGATAGGCCTTGGGTGTTGATGACTAGAAGTGTAATGACAGCTTTTCTCTCGGTAGTGAGAAATGCATTTGGGTAACATTGTACAGTTTTTCTTTTACAAGTTTGTTGTTTGTTCTAAGCTGCTGTCAAGTGGACTTTTGACTTGGTGACCCTGTAAATGAGAGACCCCTAGGTCACTCTGTCATCAACAGCCCTGCTCAGGTCTTGCAGATTCAAGGCTGTGGCTTTCCTGATTGAGTCTATCCATCAGTAATGCAGTCTTCCTCTTTTCCTGTAGCCTTTTACCTTACCAAGCATTATTGTCTTTTCTAATGAGTCATGTCTTCTCATGATATGGCCAAAGTACAACAATCTCAGTTAAGTCATCTTCTAGGGAGAATTCAGGCTTAGTTTGTTCTTAAGATCCATTTATTTGTCTTTCTGGCAGTCTATGGCATCCATAAAACTCTCCTCAGCACATTTCAAATAAGTTGATTTTCTTGCTATTACCGGTATCTTTCTTCACTGTCCAGCTTCTACAGCCATACATAAAAATTGGAAAAGTGATGGCATAGACAATCCTAACTTTAGTAGTCAATGATAGATCTTTACACTTCAAGATCTTGCTAGTTCCATCATTGCTGCCCTTCTAAGTCCTAGTATTCTTTTGCTTTCTCAACTGCAGTCTTCATTCTGGTTAATGACAGAGCTAAGGTATGGAAAATCTTGAACTGTTTCAATGTCTTCATTATTTATTTTAAAATTACCTAAATCATCTATGGGAATTATTTTTGCTTTGTTAATGATCAACTGTTGACCTGCCTTAGCACTTTTTCCTTGACTTTCTTCAGTAATTGTTCCAAGTCTTTGTTATTTTCTGCTAGTAGTATGGTGTCACCTGCATATCTTAAATTGTTTTTTTAAGAAATAATTTTTATTGCAAGATTAATGAGGTAATTTAAAAAACATAAAACAATCAAACATATCGGACACGCCAGACACATAACCATATATCAAAAGAACATAAAAGCAATACCAAATACAAAGCAATACAAAGAAACCCAAACAAGGTGAAAAGATAACATAAACAAAGCAAAAACAAATAGAACAGAATAGAAAGAACACCAAGTACTAATCAGCAAAATAACATTACAAACATTGTGACTTCCTCTCCAGTCTCTGTGAGTTGCTTACCTAATACTTCACGAATCCTGGAACATATATAATGTTTTTGACCTTTTCAGCGAGTTTACACTTTAGTCAGTAGTTCTGTTATTTCTGTGTAGCAATGCGGCTCTTATTCTTCAAAGCCCACTATAGAAAGTTTGCTTCATCTGGTCTCCCAGAGGGGAATTAATATTTTCCATTCTTGTTTAAAATCCCAATCAGATTTTACTGTCTAATAATGTCAGTTTATCCATTTCTGCAAAATCGTATAGTTTTAATACCCAGTCATCCACAGCTAATATCTGTATTTCTTTCCACTTTTGAGCTTAAATTAACCTCACTGCCTAAATCATATATAACAGAATCCTCCCACATTTTTTCATTGATTATTTATACCATCCAGAATATTCAATAGATAAATTTATGATGATGTAGAAAAAATGATTTTTAATGTTTTTGTAATATGGTCCTGAATTTGTTTCCAGTAACTTTTTGCTTTTTTACATTTTCACTAAATATGAGAAATTTTCAACAACTAATATTATTACCATTTCCCCCGTCTTTGCTATTTGAAGTGGCATTAAATACCACCTGTAAAACAATTTAAAACAGTTTTCTTTTAGATTGGCACTCCTTGTAAATTTCTGATTTGTAATCCACAATTTCTCCCATTGATCTGGGCTTATAGGATAATTCAATATCTTAAGTTCTTGATGTACCTTCCTCCAATTTTCACACCTCCTTCCTCTGAGTCTGATCCTGATTTGTGTGTGGTATGCTCAGCGTACAAGTTAAACAGATAGAGTGATAAAATGTAGGGTTGCCTAGCCCCTTTGCAATTGGAAACCTTTCTGTTTCTCCATATTCTGTCCTGATAGTAGCGTCTTGTACTGGTTATGCGTCAGGACAATCAAATGTTGTGGCACATCCATTTCTTTAAGAGCGATCATGATCATGATATCTCCCCTACCAGGTAAATATGTGAAGTTATTTTTTAAAAAAGCAGTCCATAGTTTTCCATGACCTATATAATCAAAGGCTTTGCTATAATCTGTAAAGCACGGGCTTATTTTCTTTTGAAATTCTTTGGTGTGCTCCATTATCCAACATATGTTTGCAATTTGATCCTTAATGCTTCTTTTTTCCTGAACCCAGCTTAGACATCTGACGTTTCTTGTTCCATATATGGTAAAAGGCTTTGTTCTAAAATTTTGAGCATCACTTCACTTAAATGAGGGATTAATGCAGTGATCCTGTGGTTACATCAGTCCTTGGTGTCCCCTTTCTTGGGGACTGGAATGTATATGAAGCATTTCCAATCTGTGGGCCATTCTTTTGTTTTCCATAGTTGTTGACAGATTTTAGTTAGAACTGGAATAGATTCTGTCTACAGCTTGAAGCATTTTTTATTGTTATGCCGTCTGTTACTTGTAGCTTCCGTTTCACTTTCTAAAATTGTAGGTTCATCTTCAAATTATTCTGCCTTGAATGAATTTGTTATCATTTCATCTCTTTTATATAGTGCTTCAGTGTATTGTTGCCATCATCTTTTTATTTGTACTTGGTCATGTAATATGCTCTCTTGCTGGTTGTATAGCATCCCCACTCTTAGTTTAAATTTCCCTCTGCGTTCTCAAATTTGTGGAAGAAACCTCTCGTTCTTCCTTTTTTGTTGTCGTTTTCTATTTATCTACATTGATCATTATAATAATTTTCTTTGTCCCTGTGCACAAGTTGCTGAACAGGTGTATTCAGGGTTCTGACCCAATTTCTGTTACCTTTTACTTTTGCATCTCATCTGTCCTTAACTTACCGAAGAGTTTCTCTATCATTATGGAGTAGCTTGGTGTTTTCTGGAAATATAGCACTACATTGGCTGATACACATTGATATACAACAGTGAAAAGTTTCATTTTTATTATTTGATTATCTCATAATAACAATAGCAACAGAGGTAGCACTTATAAACATTTTAAGATATTCATTATAATGTTATAAATCAGCCATCCCCAAGCTGAGTCTTGCCAGTTGTGCTGGCTGGGGTTGGTTGGTGGGAGTTGCTTCAGTACATTGAGAGGTACCAGGTTTAGGAAGATTGTTGCAAACCAGAAAGCAGTCCCATAGGATAGCTGAGGGTTTTTTTTTTAACAGTATTGATATGGCACTGAAGGATACTGAAGTCTATCCAATAAGTTCATTGCAGAAGTGAGATTGAACTTGAGGTTTCTTGCATTTTATTAACTTTGTTATACTCACTTTTGTAAATGTGGGATGATATTGCAGTTATTAAAATGAAATGTAGGAATTTCCTTATTGTGAAATGAGTATACATTTTTACTTAGACTGAAATGATGGTAAGAGTGAATAGTACTGAGTTAATGTGATCTAAATATAACTGGAATTGGCTAAGATCTAAATAGTTTGTTAGCATCCACTTAAAATCACCTTTTTATCAACAGAGTGCTGCTTCTCTAACAGCAAAATGTTCCATTGATTCATGAAGTCTATATTGTACTTCGATATGTTTATCTTACTAACATGAGATTTTATGTGCAGGGACATTTCCAAGTTTGCCATGCACTACATTATAGAAGAAATTGATGAAGATACTTCCATGGAAGACTTGCAGAAAATGATGGTAGTGGCACTTGTCTACAGATTGCTAGTCTGCTTCTATGAGGTATCTAAGCTCTAACTCACTGTCAGCAGGACCCACTCTGGAGATGATCTCTCTTAACTGCCTAAGTGAATAAGGTCTGGGACAAGATCTTGCTTCATCGAATGGAGCTTCAGTGATGGAGCTTCATTGCTATAGCTCTTTCTGCTGATGCTACACCCCGCCCCCCAAAAAAAACCCTGAAATGAAAGGTTTCCAATGTGCTACAAGTCAAGGTGCTGTGAAATGATGACTTCAGCTCCCTCCAATTTTACAGGACATGTTGGGACAGGTAGCCTGAGATACCCTTCGAGGTCCTGACCCAGCTGCTTGTTTCAGTGTGCCCTGCAATTGGGCAGGTTGCTGTAGTTGTCATTCCCAGGACTTCAGTTTGCAGTATCTCAGAAAGACTTTGAGTGAGGTGTTGTCTGATTTAAAAATTAAGTTTTTAGGGATCCCATTTGGTCATTAACAATCAAGAATGTGAATCTCAGAAGTTACAAGATTTTAAGTCTGGCTTATGATCTTGTAAATATTGAACAGATTCCAGTCCTTGTTTTTAAATAATGTATGCCTTAATTTTTAGTTAACCTAACCCTGTAAATATTGAGGAGAGCAGTCAGAAAAGCAGTTGGCATTTGATTTTGTTGTCTGTCTGTACAATGATGTGCCAAATCTCCATTACATTCATAGTGACCAGCATAAGGTTATGTATGTCCAAGCAGTTTGATTCTTATTGCAAGCCTTACTGACTCATTAACAGCAGGTCACAGGTTATCCCTTCTAACCTAATAATCTGATTACATGAGATATTTATACTTCTATTCCAGTTGCATTAAGATCTCTTAATTAATATACTGCTGCACAAGATAGAACTTGCATGTTTGCTGGTAATGGGCTTGAAAATGGCCTTTTCTTTCCAGATTATATGCATTTGGGGAGCAGGTGGAGCAACACCTGGGAAATTTTTGCTTGGTCTTCGAGTTGTAACATGTGATACATCTGTACTTATTGCACCAAGTCGTGTGTTAGTGATTCCATCTTCCAATGTGAGCATGACAACGTAAGTTTTACATTTTCGTATTATTGCTGTTCCAATACTTGTAGAATATTGCCATTCTTTCCTTATACTATTGTGTTCGTATTTTCTCACTGGCAGTCAATTTGGCCTTGGAATTTAATTTATTTAAAACATTTTTGTTGCTTCTCTTTATCTTAATTTCCAGAGTATGATTAGAGCAAGGAGAATTTATTTTATTTTTGTAGCAGTAATGGAGGACCAAACATTTGACTTGATAACTTAATGTTCTTTGCCTTCAAGGGAGCAGGCAACACAATTCCCAAGGAAGGGAATTATTTCTAACTCTTTTAAGTTATTGTCCTGATTTTTCATACTTACTAATAGCCAATGCTTCTGAAACAAATGTGTAGAAAATGAGAGTGTCTAGATAATGTGTAGAAAATGGAATCTGTCGACTCCTCCTTAGTAACTATTCAGGTTTAAGCTGTCCTGTGAGGATGTGGAAGGAAAGCTCCAAAATCATCCAACTGGTAAAACTCTTTGGAGGTAGATGACCTCTGTTACAGAGGCATGCATCTCATCCTCCATAATGCCCACTGCCCCATGATAAATAGTTACTGAAGATACTTATATTATCCAAAATATCTTTTCTGTGCACATTCATACAGATTAATTGGAAAAACTGGACATATGGTATGTTTTGATTTATAAACTATAGCTGTGTTTCCTCTCCTCTTTCTAGTGTCACTTCTTCAGATCTTCTTGCTTCAGCTCTGTTCCTTCTTTGCTTTCTGATGATGCCTCTTTATATCTTCTTGGTCCAGTTTTGGCAGTGCCACCCCAAATAGTATCATCTGTCTTTTTTGTTGTTCAATTTCACTTACACTTAAGCTTTGTCTAGAGCAAGGATGGTGAAAGTGTTGGCTGTTGGAGAAAGAATTCTCCTGGACCTAAGTTGGCTGAGAGAGGACCAAAAATGTGTGACACTCCCTAGAGCGTGTTTGTAAGCCAAACCAGACCAAGAACTATTTGGGAAATATAGTTCTCCTGGGGACCAGTCATCTCTATAACCTTTGGCAGTTGCTCTGTAGGATCTGAGTGGCTGATATTAATCAAGAAATAATTTTGCAGCGTTAACACAACTATTAAACTCTCTAAACTATAATGCTATAACAAAATTTCTACTATTTCACTGAATGTATTTATGAATGTAACATTTTAGACAATACTTGGAATATGGAACATAACAACACCATCAAATCACATAACAACACCATCAAAAAGCATTTAAGGTTATAACTATATTTTCTCTGAAGACCTGTTTATATACGAATGATACCAGTAGAACATAAAATTTAAGCAACAAATATGCTTTGTGAGTGAGGCAAATGAGTTTGGAATGGGTATAAAGCTAAATATCCTCTATGAAGCAACAATGGAAAAATTGTCTTAATGATAAGTGATATTTGCGTATTGATTCTCAGGAGTGGTATATACAAATAATTTTTGATTTGGCTATGGACAGTACTATAGCAGTTGTCCTAGTATGTCAGCATTTTCCAGTCGCAACAACAAACAACAGAGATGCTTACTTTTTTTTCTTCTCCTTCCAGGTCTACAATACGAGCTTTGATCAAGAATTTTTCTATTGCTTCTTTTTTTCCTGCATTCATTACCCTGCTGTTTTTTCAGCATAACCGAACAGCCTATGATATTGTAGCAGGAACAATTGTGGTAAAAAGACACAGTGTCAGATGATAACCAAGAAAGCCTTGGCTCTACTGTTCAAACAGGCTAAAAACTTCTTGAATTTCTAAATTTCACTCCAGAACAGTGGCAGTGGATATGTTGAACATATTTCTTTCCTTCCAGCTATGCTATAAATTGGGAAAAAGTGGCACTGGTTTGAGAATATTTTCAACTGAGCAAGAAAATGAGCTACCTTCAAGAGACTTGCTTTACAATTACACTGTCAATAGCATGTGAGAAATGGCAGTTTGGATTCTGTATTGAAAGAGAGCTGTTATTTTTATGAAGATCCTAAACTGTTCTAATTGCTGGAGTGGTAACCAAAGGAATTAATTACAGTGTTTGTAAAGGAAACTGCTACAAAGATTTGTGTTCTTCTATTTTGATGGACAGTGAAGGATTTGCCACTTTATAAAAGCCTTATCATGAACTGCTTACACAAGAATTGTATTATTTCAGTACTCAAATTTGTCCATAAACATTGTGTTAAATGTCTTGCATGATGTGGATATCTTGAACGTAATGGAGCTCATTGACCATGTCAGATATTATCATGGAAGACAATACTGCTATTAGTAAACATGTAAATGTTGATGGCTCTGGCAATAATGCTGTAGGTGAGGCAAATTACAACATAATTATGGTGTTTAGATGATTAATGAATTGATTGGTATTCCCCCTGTTGATTTGCATAGGCTTTCACAGAGGGAATCTGTGCAAAATTATTTACTTTCTTGTAAAAGCACAGAACTCTTAAAATGCATGCAAAAAAACTAGTTTCGTATGTATTTAACGAAAATCAAAATAAGCTTGAAGCAGAAGTTTATACATAGAATTTTACACCACTTTATAACAAAAAAAGCTTTTAAAAAACAGACCAGTTTCATTGTTGCTACATAAAACAGGGAATTTGTGCAAGATGATTGAGAAAGAAGTTTCAGTAGGTATACTTTCACTTTATCTGGTTTTGTGCCTAGATAACTGAAATTATACCAATTAAATAAAGCATATTTTGCATGATTTATTTTTACATATGCAATATTAGTTGAATCAGTGTCAGATTTTTAGGTTTGACACACTTTTTAAAAAGTATCAAATACTGCTCTGTATTTATTACAAGATACTTCTGATTTGTTCCTGGTCAACCAAACTTACCTTAATAGGCTAGATTGCTTTCAAAAAGTTTTCATACTATCTTTTTAAAAAGTCTGATCACTATAAAGTACACTGGAGTTTCAGTTCTGGAAAAACATCCCTATGTGAGACAATTCGGACATGAGCTGTGGATTTCTGTTAGAAGGCACATTAAGCTAGGTGAAATTCACACTGGCCCAGATCCTGCATTGGGAGAACTATGCCACATCTTTCACTCATACCCTGCAAGACTCATCATCCTCTTGTAGGAGTCCCAGAGGATGTTTCATTTTGCTTATGGCTATAGGGACATAGCCAGATGCCTCTCCATTGCTCTCTGCTTTTCGCCAGCCACTAAATGGCCAAAGAAAGAGGGCTTTGCAGAAGGAAGGTGAGTCTTAGGGAGTGGGGCTCATTGTGTGTGTCTGAGAGAGAATTCCTTCCTCCACAATGATCAAAAAAGACCTATGTGGGGGAAGTTGGACTTAACACTTGTGTGTCACTAACAGGATTCCAGGTATTGTTGTACCTATCTCCAAAGCAGTGGTCTGACATGTGAAGACAGAGCAAAGAGCTGGAATAGTGACCTTCCAACTACTTTCACAGAGTGCCAGCACCCTTCTTCCAGTTAGACAAAGGATGACGGGCGGAAAATTACTAAGCAGCAATTGACAGGAAGGAACAAAGTATATTTGTATTTCTCCCTTGTGGGAATTCTGACTAGTGCTGTGTTCAAGTAAGTTTGAATTGATATGAGGTTCTTGGAGGGGAACCTGCAGGAAAAAAGTACCGCACTTCAGCTCTGAAATAAACTTCTGGATGAATAAAATATGTATACCTTGATTGATACCATTCTCCTATGAGGGAAAGTAGAAGTTGAGGCAAGTTAATCTTTAGGCTGCAAACTACGGGTATAGGTAGTCTTGTTACTACATTTTTCAGCAATAGGCATAAATGCATCATGAGGAACAGTGACAGGAAGAACTAATTGGGGTGTGAGAAACTGCCACCAATGTGTTTGTTATGATAAAGACCTGTTAGTACCCAGAACATGTAATTCTTCCTGGGATTATTGTAATTTATCAGCTCACACTTTCTGAGCTAGCTGCAGCTATGTGTTAAGAAATCAGCCAAAACTCTTAACAAACGTGAAGTATTATGCCAACTTCGAAGAAGCTCAGTATTGCATCCTGTACTGCTCTGGCTTCATTTAGTGATGCTTTCTGCTGGTGATAGGTAATTCTCCTTTATCAACTGTTATTAGATTGTTTACTTCTGATGATGGGAAACTATGGGTTTCCCAACCTCAGTGAAGTCATGATTGGAACTGTCTCCTCTGCAGAAATACAAGGCTGTGTTTGCAGTGCAGCATGGGCTTTACCTATCCTGTGTTTTATATACCCTGACATATAGATGGAAAGAAGTATTAAGTCAGTGCTGCGGCCCACAGAAGAGGTTGCAATCAGATTAGTGGCAGTCAATTTCAATTTTTTATACCCATGCTCTCCTCTTCCCAGTATTATTGAGATTTAGGAATAATTTTGCACACTTTTCTCCATGGCAGTTAAAGGAAATAAAATTCTACATTTTCAGCAAAACTTTTATTGTAAGTATTTTGTAGCTGAGATTGATCACTTGTAGAATGTAAAGAGTACAAACCGCTTTGGTTACTCAGCATTTTGGTACTGATGAACACTAAGTTAGCAGTGTCACTAGATACATAGAGATGAATAAGGCTGGTATTTCAGCCACTTACCTGCATGATTACTGTCTTTTACCATGTATAAAGATTAAACTAATTTGTTAAAATGTTGTGCAATACGATTATCTCTACATAAGTAAGAATGCTATGATATAAAGCAAAAAACTTCCAACATAATTGAAAAAAACATTTTGGGAAATCAAGAAAATATTTTGTACTAACGAAAAACTGCCACAAGCTGTATAGAACAGATGCTATTGTCCTATTTGCAGCTTTTCCACCCATCGAATGAATGCTACAATATTTACATAGCTAGTGACTCTGATCAGTTTATCACATCACTCAAATATCTGTAAGTACTTTTGAACTAATTTTTAATTAAAGAATTTCTAAAATTTCCCAGTACAAAACCTTTATGCATAAGTATTAATGTCTTTATATAAAATTGCCAGAAGTTAACTGTTTGAACAAAGATACATTTTTGCATTAACAAGCACTTTCTCGTATAAAAGGGCTAAGTCTAATTGACCTGTCTTATGTTTTATTTCTCAGTGCATGCTACAGGAAGACACTTGGCTATCTGGGATGCCCACCCTGCTATCGCATGAAAGCAGCCCTGACCTGTGGTAACACTGATGCCACAAAAGAGTAGTTGTCAAATGCAGGCAGCAGGTCCTGCCATTCCAAAACAGCCACAGAATGAAGAGTCAATCCACCAAACATCAGAAGTTCCACCTGACAGCCCTGTTTATATAAACAGGTATGTTGGTGGACACCTACTTCTTTAGCATGTGCTAAGATAATTGCCCCTGCCCCGCTCCTAATCAGGTGGAATGGAAAGAACAATGAACTAGAGTAGGAACACTGTCGAAAAGCCATTACATTTTAAACATTGCACTCTCCCTCCTCTGTCTCAGTTGTCTATATATATGGCCATTCCAACAACAAAGGTAGTGGTTAAGTGTATTTGGGATTCAGAGTTGTTGTTGTGTCCCTTCAAGTTGTTTCCAACTTATGGTGACCTCATAGTGAGGTTTTCTGGGGTTGAGAGAGTGTGGCATGCCCAAGGTCACGCAGGGGGTTTCCATGGCCAAGTGGCGAATTGAACCCTTGCTTCCAGACTCATAGTCCAATGCTCAAGCTGCTACCCAAAAATAAGCTAGTGTTTCTGCTACGCATTTGCAGAGAATGTCCTAGGCACACTTGAAATGTTTTAAGTTTATAAATTCTCATTTCCTACTCTTGAGAAAAACCTCTCCCTCACTCATGAGAGTCCTCCTGCTACTTACACTGAAACTTGGGGCTGGCAGTCACAGGCTGATACATTTCTTGCTAAGGCTGTCATGAGTTTTCTGGTTTTTGTATTTGCTTTAAGACAAAGGGTAAAATGGGTTGATTCTTCCCCTTGAAAACTAGAGGCTCTGGTGCATGTTCCTACATTATTTGCAAAGACTGGCAGCTTTTCTTCATCTCTGCCAGGAAGTTGAAAAGAGTGTGTATCCTGATAATGATCAGATTAAACTGAGGCTATTATACTTTGGGCATGGCCTGGCATGGTACTAGAAAGGTAACATTCAATAAAGCTGAAGACACTAGGAAAAGAGGAAGGCTGTATTTCAGGTGAATTGCCTTCATAAAGGAAGCAATGGCCCTGACCTTGCAATTGCTGAGCAGGTCTGTTAACAGCAGAATTTGTCATTCATAGGACTGATGTTGGAACCCAACTTGATGGCACATAACAAGCAGATACAATTTATTTAGACTATTATTGTCTCCTCTGACACCAAATTGAGACAGTGTTTTATATCACTTTTAGTACAGCAGATAAGGTCTTTGGAAGACCAAGATACTGGTTCCTCTTTGCTCCTGAAGCATGCAGAATGTGAAACAAATACAAGATCTTGTCTTCTGTAGTTTTTGGTAACTGAGCTCACTTACTTGAATATACTGCTGCAAGGTCCATTTGTTGGGGAACAGTCACAAGAGAGCTATTGCCTGTTTCCCATAGACATCTAGTTGGCCAGTGCAGGAAACAGGAAGCTCTCTAGGTGAGCCTTTTGTTTTCGCCAGTTAGATTCTTGTGTTCTTGTTAATCTTCTGTTGCTCATTTTCTTATACATACATTCCCTTTTCATATAATGTGATCAAAACAGGAAACTCAGGATGTGGCTATGCTTATAGCAAAGGCAATGTCAACAATACAAAGATAAAAAGGCTCTCTCAGTTATTAGCATTGTTAACACAGCCCCTCTGATCAATATCAATCCTTTTAGTTTTTCCATTAAACAAGCCTGAACTCAAGGCCAATACTGAAATGTTTCTAACAAAAAGAAATTGGAACTACTTTCTTCATAGAAAGCAGTGAGGGAGGAAGGGAAAGCTTTAAGACTATATTCAGCCTCTTAAGGTATGAGATCACATATATTTGTTTTTTTCTAGTTGAGAGATGTTGGGGACACTGGCCATAATCCTGTCAATGTCTTATATGTGTGTAAATCGCCCTACATCTGCATTCAGTTCAAGATTGTGGAAGCAGAACTGTGAATATGATGCCAGCAAACAAGCAGATATATATTGGTTGTACAACGATGTCCTCCAGGATAAGGGTTGCAGAACATTCAGTAACTCCATATAAAAAGATTTGTGTTACACAACCCCAGTATAAAATCTTGACCACTATTTTCGAATTGATGCACACCCCACATCCCTGAATCAACTAACTTCTGCTCTTCCCTGCTGATATTTTTTGAAATCTTAGACATGTCTGAAACCATCAGAGATAAAAGGCTCTCATTCACTGCAAATATTCAGTAGGTGCTACATCAATACCATCACTGAACACTTTTCCATCCAGAGAATTGCAAACTTGAGGTAATAACGCCTAAAAAGCATTTCTCTCACATCCACTCAAGAGTTGGAGCTGGTTATCCTGATTAGTATCGAGATAGGAACTGGCCCAACATCATTATTTCCTGCATCTTGTATTACCAACATTGTCAGACAGGTAGAATCATTTTTGGGATGTGCCTTATGGAATCTGCTTTTGTTGTTGCATGCTTTTGCTTCCCTCTGAGGCTGAGAGAGAGTGACTTGCCCAAGGTCACCTAGTGGGTTTCCAGGACTGAGTGGGGATTTGAACTCTGGCCATTAGAGTTATAGCCAATGCTCAAACCACTCTTTGCTGGTTCTCTGGTTCCCAACCCCTTTTGCCAAAGGCATAGGAAGAAAGGAGGAGAAAAACCTAGCTGGCAAAGGCAACTAAGTTAGGGGCTCAATGAATCCTGAAACCATGACACAAACGTTTTCAGTCACCAGAGCCACTTAAGCTTTTCCCACACAGGACAGATCAACTAAGACTTCCTTTTCTAATGGATGGTTCCCTGAGACTACTCATCCTTCCACCATCTAGACACAGCTTTGTGTTACATGTATTTCATTGTGAAGTGAATGACCAATGAAAAAATGTGGTTTGTCATCTATCTTTATAGGCAAAACTTTGATAATACAATAATACCCAGGTCCAGTGTGAATCAGATGAAGTAGCAAAGAATTAGGACAAAGAGAAAGGAAGAAAGACTATGTGAATAATGGAAAACAATTAAGAATAGTACTCTAAACTGGTGGTTCCCATTCCTGTGTCCAGGTGTTTGTAGACTTCAACGCTTAAGAAGCTCCAGAGAACATGGGCAATAGTCAGGACTTGTGGGACTTGAAGTCCAACAGCTGGGGACTCACAGATTGGGAAGCACTGTTGGAGATGTTGCTGATGTAGCTGGCGGAACAGGGGTTAGGTGCCTGCCTAGGTCCTTGATGTACATGAGCAAAGGCCTCTTTCTGAGGTGGAGGAATGAGCACTGGATTTTTAATCTTTTAAATTTATTCAGTGCAGACACAGGCCTGTCTGTGGGACTGCAGAAACCACAAAGATGAATTGCTTATTAACAATATTTAGGCTACCAACCAAGTTATCCCTGATTATCTTTTCTTTTCAATTTCTACAGAGGCCTTGACAACAACAATTAATTTTAATCAAGATATTCTCACTTTCTGTTTAACTGTATTTGATAAACACTAAAGATTTGGGTCACCCTAAGCTGACATGCAACTTAAAGGCACACGAACACACAGATGGCAAGTTAAATGTGAAACAAAATGTTCAGGGCAATTGTATCTGGCCCTCAAGCTTTGAAAATTGGACATACACATATTATGATAGTGCAGGTACTATTTTAAATACCTCAGTGCTGGTTAAATGTAGGTACAATGTAAGATGTATCCTCCTGATTGAGAACCCTTAATGTTTTACAGATACATTTCAGACAGGATGCCGCATTAAACTTCACACAGCTATTATTTCATAATTTTTATTGATGGCATTTATCCCATGGTTTAACATGTTAATTATACTGTAATAAACATGGCTTTAATATTAAACTTTTCCTTATTATCCAAAGTCACCAGAGTCCATTTCTGTAAATATAAAAATATATACTTAACACTTTGTACAATACTGGTTTTTGGTCCAAACAAAAATGGATCAGAAAAGCCAATAAACTCACTTTAAGAATTCCCAATTTTAAAGGTCTTTAATGGATTTAGGCAACTTTGAATAATGAGATTTACATAATAAAATCTGAGACAATACTAAACAAAAATTTGCTGTAACACACAAAATTAAAATTTCAAGTTCACAGATTTGTTATGCCAAAGTACATAGAGAAACAGAATTTTATTTACACATTTGTTTCATAATAAAATAATGAAAAGGCGAGACAGGTGATAAGGAGCTGTAAGAATGAAAACAGAAAGAGCATCTAATTATTGAATGAAGTACTACTGATCTAACTAGTCCTTAGCATGGACCATTCTTTGATCATTCGTCCTCTATCAGAATATTTTAGTGCACAATACACGCAACTTGCTCACTTCACACGTACATCAGCACAAACTCTGCAAAGAAATCATTCATTATCCACATTCTCTACTCTATACAGACTCCTCTTTTCTGATATAATTACAATTGCGAGGTGTCAGTAAACGCAGATGAGCGCACAAAGTGGTGCAAACAGAGGTATTATATGAAGCCATTCGCTGTGCAGGCTATATTTATATCTATAGCCAGACCATGCCAAGTCAGTGAAGAAAACCTGATGGATTCTAAAGTAGTTTTGCTCAAGATCCTCCCTGCCACCAACTCTAATTATTTAAAAAAAAAAAACCTAAATGGGGAGGAAAAAAAGCAAGCAGAATTTAGGCAGACCTGGCTTCAGCTAAACCCAGCATGAGGTACAATTCAGTTATTGAACAATGCAGGGCAACCAGCTGTGGTAAGAGATTTGCTGTCTTTAACAATCATTAATACTTTATTTTCTACGTCTAACAGCCGTCTTTATCTTCCGACCACTCCATGAAGATCCAGGTGGGGAGAACACATTTTTCCCATTACTCCTGTTTTTTGGGGGGGAAAGAAATCAGAAGTCAGGAACTTAGAATGATATGTCTGGATGTTCTTAATACTATGGAACAAGCATTAAAAACACACTGCAAAAAAGAAAAAAATTAAGTCACCAGTGTGAGTTTCCCAGAGATAATTTTTAATAAAGACATCATTTTCTAGAGATTAAAAGCTTTCAGTTCAAAAGTCTTAGCCTGAACTTTTGCTTTTGAACTTCTGACAGATCTGAAAGTGTTAACGCCATCTGTTTCAAGTATCTACTGTTCAACATTAATGCATTCTTCATAGCAACAGTTATAATAATATTTAAATTTACAATCCACTTACACATTCACTTAATACATTTACTCTTCCCCATAACTGTTGGTATTCAGTAGTGTGGCATGTTATTAAAACTTACCCCTCTACAACATGCACACCAAAGTACTAGATACATGTCAACAGAAACACAGGTTTTTGACATGGTAAATGTACAGAGCTACTGAAAGTTCTTAACCCCCCTCTTACCCCGGATTAAACGTTGAAGGCTGACTGAATGAAAATCCTGAAGAACCTGCAGGCTGTGCTGATGCAGCAGGAGTTGCGCCAAAGGTAAATACTCCTGGACTGTTGCTTGTAAAGTTGAAATTAGCAGTACTACTTCCAAACTGGAACATCGGACCTGAAAGAGTAAACAGGGAGACTTAAATTTGTAGATGAAAAGCTTCTTCTATCCTACTGTCTTAAGAACAGATTATTAAAGGCGAATACAACTCCAGCAGTACACTCAGTGCTTATAAACTGGATATAAGAATAGGGGCCCCCATCAAATACTAATGTTACCTTGTTTTTAGAGTGCACTGATACACTGGATCTCATAGAAAGACCTAAATCTAAAGAACCACACACATTCAGGAATGTGTATTTATTTCTTCAGCATGAGCTCTTAATGACATACGGCAAACTTTTTTGAAACTCCTTAAAGAGAGTTCCAGAAACAGTTTCTGATATGAAAAAAGTTAAAATAAATAAAAGTGGATACATTGAAGTATCTAAAACACTTGTATAGCTTTCTAAAACATCTTCTACAGAATGTCAAACAGTGCACCAGATAGCTTGCATAAGCCCTTTGCACGATTGAGGTGCTTCATGAAGCAATAATAAAACCACTCCTCTTCACAGGAGCACATTATGAAATTAAAGTTGGTCAGAATAGTAACTTGAGGGGGAAAAACCCAGGATTTTCTAAGTCTCTCATATTAGTGTGTATTTTTGATAAAGGTCTCTGTACAAGTAAAAATTACACATTCCTATGTTTACTATCCTCTTTTGTTTGTATGTGTGTTTTAATCCAGATACCCTCTAAACAAAAACTTCTAAATGCAAAATAACAAAGTTTTATCACCTTCCATGCAAAATATATACAAAGTAGAGGCCAATACACAATCTGAAGCATAGCTATACATCTTTTTCTGATTCTAATATTTAAATACTATTAGACTTTTCAAATCCACAGTTACTTGCAGTCAGAATTTGGCTATGAGGTTATTATTTTCCCTTTCAGAAGGCATTCTGAAATATAGGTAGACAAACTGAAGCATGCCTTAGGAACACATCAGCCTACAGAATTTGGGCTTACCAGAATTAGGAGCTGTGCCTGAACCAAAACCAGGCTGTTGGGCAGCTTGTTGTCCAAAGACAGGAGGCTGGGTGCTGCTTGATACAGACCCAAAAGCTGGAGGCCCAGATTGGGAGCCAGCAGGAAACAATGAAGATGAGGAAAGTGATCCAAAGGTTGGAGCAGGAGGCTGGCTGGAGCCTTGGCTTTGACCAAATGTTGGTGTCTGGCTGGCACCAAACGCTGGAGCAGCTGCAGAAGCTGAACTCCCAGAGCCAAACACAAATGAGGAGGAGGAACCTAGAAAAGCAAGTGAGAAGGCTGATAGCAGGAAATGCAGTCAGGAATGAAAAATTGTTCAGAGAAGAATCTAATCTAAAATATGGTTTTGTTAATAATGGTGTGTTTCAGCTGTTCTTTAATCTTAAGATGCTTGAAACTGCCAAAAATCAGCTCTTATATACCCATATGGATTCCTATTTCTAATTCCAGGAAAAAATTAATGAAAGGAATACCATTACTGCAAATGCATTTGAATCCATCTCAAAGTAAAATCATTCCCTTAACGCAGTGGAAAAATTTACATTTCTTTAAAAAAATGTTTTGTAAAATGTAATAGTAACATTATGTAATAGTTACATTATGAGGCTAGCACAGCATTTTTAAAATTGTAATTGACCCCTAGGAAGTGCATGTTTGTCTGTGTGCATGTATTTCTATTTCTCAACATCTCTTGCTTCTGGTGAATCAATTAGATATAAAATTAGTGAAGGAACTAAAGTGTGATGAGGACATTTTCCCTGCCCACAGAAAGATAATTCTTCAGTAAAAGAAAATGTGGTTCAAATTAATCTGTTTGCTTGCATTTCAAGGAGAACTAAGTAATGCAAGTGATTCTACAATGAGAGGAAAACTGAGTGGAAGAGAGGTAAATTCTATTGGAAGCAGACAGGTGAACCACCACAGCAATATCATACCACTGACTCGATGTGCTAAAATTAATGTGCCAACCATTTTCACTGCCTTTCAGCCTTAAATTTAAATAAATGGTGTAAAGGGAGTGCATGTTTTCTGAAAATACAAAGACTAGTATTCTAATAAAAATACCGTAATTTCCACACAAAATTTTGTTTGAAAACTTTTTAACCCAATCAAAGGTGAGGTCTAATATTTATGGCTTGATGTTCACTGGAATTTTGGTTTGTAAATAAAATATATTGTTAGTCAAATAAAGACACTGTACCACTCTACTGGAAAATTCTCCAAGATTTTCTAGAAAACCCACATCACTGCTGCTATTTAAACATCCTCCTGCATACATGAGACTTTTCCAACAGAACAATACACTACCAGTTGATGGCAGATGTCAGCTTTCTACTGAAACTTTAACATCTGCAACAAATGTGCACATGTGCAGTCAGCAGCAAAACTGCCTTCTATTTCTATTAATAGGAACAAGAGCAGAGGCTGCAGAGAAAACAGACACACTAACAAGGGGCACCCAGTGGACACGTTACGAGGCAGACAACCAAAGGCAAGAACAGTGATAGGAAAGACTTGGGTGAATGGTGAAAAAAATCAGATCATTTCATAAGCACACATCACTTGATAAAAAGATACAATAGCAGCATTAAAAAAAAAAAAAAGGAAGTCTATCAAGAGAACTAAGCAAGTTGGAGTTAACACTGTGGTTAAAGGTCTGAGCTGTGAAATCCCTGGTTCAAATGTCAGGTCAGCCATCAATACTCCCGGTAGCCTTAGGCCATTTCTGCACTAGGCTGTTATAGCGCTATGATTCCACTTTCAACTTCCTATGGAATCCTGTGGTTTGCAGTTTCGGGAGCGGCCAGCCAGCCCCTCCCAAAACTGCAAACCCCAGGATTCCATAGGATGTTGAAAGTGGAATCATAGCGCTATAACAGCCTAGTGCAGAAATGGCTTTAGACAGCTCTCAGCACTTCGGAAAAACACGATATCACCATACATCTTCTGAATTTCTTACTGTGACGCAGCAGCCACACCACTGAGAAGTGCATTGATTCAGCCTTTACATCTTTGGTTAATATTTCAGAGCTCTCTTCCTTTTTCAAAATAACTATTTGGAAAGGTGGTTCTTCCCCCCCCCATGCACATGTACAAACTCAATCTCTCCCAGTTTTCAGCCTACCTGTAGGAGCTGTTGTTGTGGTAGGTGCTGTAAAATTGAAGCCGGGGGTAGCTGTGCTGTTAGTGGTGGCCACTGTACCAAAGAGAAATGGAGTAGGGGTGCTTGTACTGGAGGTGGTAGTTGGTGGTTTGCTCTCTTGAGAAAACCCAAAGGACTGGGATGTATTGGAGTCAGAAGGATTGCCAAAAACAGAGCTGCTCACAGTACTGCTCGCCTGTCCAAACAAAAACGTTGGTGGTGGATTTGAGGAAGAGGATGTGCTGCTGAATATGCTGTCGCTGCTGCTACCACTACTGCTGCCACCAACAGAAACACTTGGTATAACAGGGTTAGATGAACTAGAGCTCAGGAAACTGAATGCAGGCTTTGCCGATCCTGGATCTGAAAGTTACAAGTAAATAAATCAGAAACAAGGTATCACAATACAAAAAAAAAAAAAAATGGGGATGGAACATGCCTTCCTCAATAGCTACAAAATCAGCAGACTGAACCTGTATATGAACAGGTTGCTTACCTGTAACTGTGGTTCTTCGAGTGGTCATCTGTGCTCTCACACACTAGGAGCTTTTGCGCGTGCGCGGTAGTGTTTGGAAGATTCTAGAGTGTAGTAGCTTGGTGGGAACCCCTCCCCCATGCCAATACTGTGCATGCTCAGCCCGCCAAGCTACGGTCGCTCCTCAGTTCTGTGGTCCGCCGATAAGGGACCTGAAAAAGAGGGGACGGTTGGGCGGGCGTGTGTGAGGGCACAGATGACCACTCGAAGAACCACAGTTACAGGTAACCAACCTGTTCTTCTTCTTTGTGGTCTCTGTGCCTCACACACTAGGAGACTGTGTAGCTTACCGGTTGGACAGTGGGTCAGGCCCTATAGAACAGAAGCCAGCAGAGCACGTCCGAAGCGGGCATCTCGATGGGACTGGCAGTCTAGCCTGTCGTGGCGCACGAAGGTCGATGGCTGGGACCAGGTCACCACATGGCAGAGTTCCTGCAGGTCGACTCCTTGCAGGAGGGCTGCAGATGTCGCCACGGCTCTGGTTGAATGAGCCCGGAGCAAGTCTGGCGGAGGCTTCTTAGCGAGCTCATACGCCAGCAGGATAGTCTGGGCCACCCATTTCGAGAAGCATTGAGTGGATACCTTATGGCCCCTTTGACGCCTGCCACAGCACACAAAAAGGTGCGGAGTCCGTCAAAAAGAGGAAGTCCTGTCTGTGTAGAAGGCCAAGGCCCGACAAACATCCAAGGAATGAAGAGATCGTTCCAAAGGTGTAGTCGGGTTCGGATAGAAGGATGGCAAGATGATGTCCTGACTGAGATGGAAGTTAGACACCACCTTCAGTAAGAATGAGATGTCAGGCCGAAGGACCACTTTGTCCCTGTGGAACACGAGGTAAGGGTCATCAGACCGTAGGGCTGTCAGCTCTCCCACCTGTCTGGCAGAGGTGACAGCCACCAGGAAGGCAGTTTTCATGGTGAGCAGCCTGTCATCTGCGGTCGCCATGGGCTCGAAAGCGGCCTCGTTTGCTGCGATAGCACCAGGGAAAGTGACCACGGTGGTTAGCGGTGGCGATACCGGTGGATAAAGGTGCTGCAGACCCTTCATAAACTGCTTCATGGTACCGTCACGAAAAAGGGCCACTGATGGAGATCGTTGAGGCTCGTATGCCACGATAGCGGCGAGGTAGACCTTCAGGGAAGGAAAGGCTAAGCCCTGCTGCCGAAGGTGTAAAAGGAAGTGGAGCACAGTAGGCAAGTTGACAGGCGATACTGGCTCCCGTCGTCCTTCAGCAAAGGTTACAAACCGTCGCCACTTGTAATGATAATTGCGGTGTGTCGACTCCTTCCTGGCCGCGATCAAGATGTTACTGATGATGGGATCGTCTAGCGCGATATCCACCAGGCACAGAGGGCCAGGAGCGGGAGGTCTGGGTGGAGCACGAGACCGTTGGAGTGCGACAGGAGGTCCGGTGTTGTCGGGAACCTGAGTAGTCGACTGCATGCGGCCTCGAGCAGAGGGCCAAACCAGTGCTGCCTCGGCCAGTATGGGGCTATGAGGACGATGTCGGCTCGGTCCGTGAGGATCTTCGATATCACTCTGCCCAGGAGGGGAAACGGAGGGAATGTGTAGAGGAGTCCCTCGCTCCACCCGAACTGAAAGGCATTGCCGATGGAATTGCGATCATGACCGGCCCTCGAGCAATACCGATGACACTTCGCGTTCTGGCTGGTGGCGAAGACGTTGATCATCGGCTCGCCCCATCAGTCTCATATCATCTGGAACGCCTTGCTGGAGAGAGACCACTCATGGTGGCAAGAGGTGTCCCTGCTGAGGGCGTCTGCTGTGGTGTTCTCCTGCCCAGCCAGGTGAACCACCACCGGATGGATTCGAAGCGAGACGCACCAGTTCCAGAGATCAAGGGCTATGTTGAGGAGGGTGGTCGAATGAGTTCCTCCTTGCCTGTTGACGTAGCAGACCGCCATTGTGTTGTCTGTCAGGATCAACACCGTGTGACCGGTAACAAGGTGACGAAAGGCCCCCAGAGCTTTCCAGATGGCGAGCAGCTCGAGGACGTTGATGTGGAGGCCGGTCTCGTCATCGATCCACCAGCCCTGGACCCTGAGATCACCACAGTGAGCTCCCCATCTGAAGAGGGAGGCGTCTGTTGTCACCGTGATCTGCGGAGTCAGCTCCCGGAAGGGCATGCCTGACAGGAGATGG
This sequence comes from Ctenosaura bakeri, assembly GCA_948474755.1. NCBI lineage: Eukaryota > Metazoa > Chordata > Lepidosauria > Squamata > Iguanidae > Ctenosaura > Ctenosaura bakeri. The sequence continues at coordinate 165,148 of CAOLHI010002760.1, read as the reverse complement.
TTGTAAGACTGCCACCATCGCAGGGAGCGGTGCACCTGCGGAGGCAGTCAGAGGAGACGTCTCTGGTCGTCCAGTAGTGGGTTGAAAGCCCGGACAAACCAGTGCTGAAGAGGCCGTGCACGGAGCCTGGAGATGTAGGTCACGGCGGTAGTGGAGGCCATGTACCCAAGGAGCTGCTGGATTCTCCTTGCTGTTACTGTCGGGGCGTTGAAGACAGTAGACGCAGCCCGACGAAGCGTCTGTGCACGGTCCATTGGTAAGTAGGCTTTCGCCGATACTGAGTCTAGGGTTGCACCGATGAAGTCTAGCACCCTTGCAGGCTCAAGGTGGGACTTCTTTGAGTTGACTCAGAGACTGAGACGGGTCAGAAGCGTGAGAGTCTGGTGAATGTCGTTGTAGAGTTTTTGTCTGCAGGACGCCACCAACAGCCAATCGTCTAGGTAGGGGTAGACTGAGATGCCCTTCGTCCACAGGTGTGATACGACTGGGGCCATGCATTTGGTGAAGACCCTGGGCGCGGTAGAGAGTCCGAACAGTAGCACCCTGTATTGGTAACAGGTGCCGTCAACCGCGAACCGTAGGTATCGTCTGTGCTACGGGCGAATGGCGATGTGGAAATAAGCATCCCGAAGATCGATGGAGGTGAACCAGTCCCCTCGTTGAAGGAAAGGCAGGATCGAGGATAGTGTGACCATCTTGAACCTCTTGGGGCGGATATAGTCGTTCACCCCTCTGAGGTCTAGGATAGGCTGCAGGGTTCCGTCTGTCTTTGGTACCGTGACATACTGGGAGAAGAAGCCGGTGGTTCTGGCTGAAGACGGGAGTTCTTCGATCACCCTTTTTTGAAGTAGGGACTGGATCTCTTCCAGCAGAGCAGAGCTGGCCAGGGTGGAATAGGAGATGCCTCGCGGTGGAATATCTTGAAATTGTATGGCGTAGCCAAGATGGACAATGGAAAGAACCCAAGAGACCATGGTGACGTGACGCCACTCGGTGAGGTGTCTGGCCAGGCTCGGTTGATCTTCGAAGGCTGCTGGCAGGCTGAAGGTTGGATGCGGTGGCGACCTGCGAAGGCGGTCAAAACCGAGACTTCATCCCAGACTAAGACTTTTTCGAAGAGGAGGATGGGCGTCTCCGGAAAGGTCTTTGAGCTGAGGAGGTGGTTGACAGTCGAGATTGTGTAGATCGAGGAGACCGCTGTTGGAAGGAGGAGGAGGATGGCCTGCACCACGATGGTCGGGAACTGACGGAATGGCGAGGCTGAGATGGTTGATGTATACCCATCTTCTTGGCAGTCAGGCGCGCCTTAACAAGATGATCCATGGCCTCGTCGGTCGTGGCATGGAACAGTCCCTGGCTGTCAAAGGGGAGGTCCTCGATCCTCCTCTGGCTATCCTCCTGCAACCCCGACGATGCATAATGGCCACGGAGCCGACCATTACTCTTGAGGCAACCTCCACGGTGTGCCTCGACAAGATAATCTGCTGATTAGCAAGTGCCACCGCCTCACTGAAGAACTGCGTGGCACTTGCACAGCTCTCTTCCGGCAGGTTAGCCAGGAGTGGGCAGAACCGGTCGAGCAGATTTCTGAGGTAGGCTGCCAGACACGCCTGCATATTGGAGACCCTGGCTGTCAGGGAGGAAGCAGTGTAAAACCTCCTGCCGAAGGTGTCCAGCCTACGGCCTTCGCGGTCCGGCGTGGTGGTGTGAGCCCTGTTCCCGCCTTTGGTCTGTGCAGACTCGACGACAATCGAGTTCAGTACTGGGTGGCTGAAAAGAAACTCTACATCCTCCTTCTGCATACAGTATAGGTGCTCAAGCCGGTGTGGAATTGGCTGAGCAGAAGCTGGCTTGGCCCATGGGTGTTTCAAGGCCTCCATGAGCGCCGGCAGGAAAGGCAACGGTGCGGTGGATGGTGGACGTGTATCCACATACTGGAAGACCGGGTCCTCCACCGTTGGAGCCGGGTCCGCTACCTTTAGGCCAAGCGCAGTAGCCATGCGAAGGAGGATGGCAGAAAATTGTTTCATGTCCTCTGGTGCCGACTCAGGTGCCAGGTCTGCAAAGCCCAAAGGAGGTGACTCATGAGAAGTTGGAGTAGAGTCATCGGATTTCGAGTCTGAGTTGTATGACTGGGAGGAGTGGGTTGGAGATCTCTCAGCGGACCTCTCCTTAGATGGTTTACGGGAAGGTAGGGCCAGAGTAACCACTGGTAACGCAGTCGTTACCAGTACTGTCGACAGTAATGTGGTCAGAGCCGCAGTCTGAGGTGTCAGCGTTGCAGTGATGGGCACTACAGCAGGCCGTGCTCGCTCAATCGCCTGCATAACCGTAGTGGTCGGCACTGTCGTCCGTGCCGGGGTAGATTCCAACACTGGTCGGGTTGCAGTCGACATAACCCTTGGGGGAAGCAACACCGCCCTATAGTGGGGTGTGGGCTCCCTGGATCTCCGGTGGCATGGAGAGGGTGATCGACTTGGCGACCTCTGATACCAGGAGTAATGGCCTTCTCTTGAGGGCGAATGGGATCGCTGATAAGGAGACCAGCGCCTCGGATCAGGGTGGTATCTATCCCTATAAGATGGCGAGTAGGATACGTACGATCCTGGGTACTCATGCCACTGGTGTTCTCGACCGTACCGTCCGAGATAGGAGGCAGAGGTATACAGTGAGTCGGTAGAAGGGCGAGAGTGGGCCCTCTCGTAGGGCACATCTCAGTGGCGCGGTGGTGGAGGCCTGACTCTCCGCTCAGGAGAGCGGAACTCGCTCCTGCCAGAGGCTGCCCAGTGCCTGGGCGAAGGCCGGTGTTGCGCCATAACCTCCTCCCAGCGGTCTACCGACCTGCGGTGACTTGGTGGGGGTACCACAGCCGTAAGAATGAGCGGTTCCGAAGGCAAGACCTCCACGGTCTGCTCCTCATCCGACACCTCAAGGACCTCTTGTTGGTCTGATTGCTCTCCTGGATCCCAAGTGAGCTGTGTCGGTGGAGGTGTGGGGAGGCGGGCCTCCTTAGAAGGGGAGCGCCTATTCTCCTTCCTCTTCTTCTTTCTCTCCTTCTCCTTGCCGACATCCTGGGTAGCAGGATGTTTCCATTGGGCAGCTCTTGGAGGCCTAGATGACTTAGAAGCCTGCGAGCCCACAGGTGCCTTCTGAGTTGTCTTAGCGGCCGCTGACAACTTTGGAATCCTTGGTAACAAGGAGATGGGCAGTCTCAGTGTCGGTACCGAGCCTGGTACTGATGAGGTGGAGGTGCGGCAGCCGCCAACACCGTCCATGGAATGGTTGTTGGTTGTCCGGCTGTAGATTTTTCAGACATCATGACGTGGGCCTCGGGCTGTTCTTTTGCTCATAAGGACTCCTCCCAACAATGCGACGTAAGCCTTGACGAGCGGTTTCAGAGAGTTTGAGATGTGAACTCACGACAAACAGAACAGGCCCATACGTTGTAGGTTTCCCCCAAACAAAAGAGGCACTCACGGTGTTTGTCGGAGAGGGCGACTTTCCGACCACAAGTAATACACTTTGAAGAGGGCCAACATAGACTGGGAGTCTAAGGCAGGGGAGAAAAAAATCAAAGGAGGAGGAGAAGTACGAGAAGGCAAAGAAGTTGGAGAAAAGTGAAGAAAGGAGAAAAATGGGAGGGGGTTTGAAATACTAAATCAAGTCCATTATCCAAATCTGTAGTCAGAGTCCGAAAGTCCGTTAGTCAAGCCAAAAAACACCAAGAAAAGCAATCAAGCACAAGCCACTAAGAAGAACCTACTGTTCGTTACAGCGAACGAAAAAGAACTGAGGAACGACCGTTGCTCGGCGGGCTGAACATGTGCAGTACCAGCATGGGGGAGCGGTTCCCACCAAGCTACTAAGCTCTAGAATCTTCCGAACGCTACCGCGCACATGCGAAAGCTCCTAGTGTGTGAGGCACAGAGACCACGAAGAAGAACGTATTTTTACCAAAATAAAAATAAAAATAAAAATCAAGCACTTAACACTTGTCAAGTAGTAGTTTGATTTTTACATACTGCAAAGGGATATAAGGCTTCAGAGATGTTACACAGAGTGTCCATAAACATATTCAGCTATGGATTTTGCAGAGGTTGTACCTTCTTTTGCATTATTCATGGCACTATACAGTGGTAGGGTACAACAGAATGGTTCAGATATAACAATCTCAATCTCATAAATCATGGGCCATTTCCACACTAGGCTGTTATAGTGCTATTATTCCACTTTCAACATCCTGTGGAATTCTGGGGTTTGTAGTTTACTGAGGCCAAAGATGCCCCCTCCCTAAGCTGCAAACCCCAGGATTCCATAGGATGTTGAAAGTGGAATAACAGCACTTTAACAGTCTAGTGTGGAAACAGCCATGGTTTATTAAACTAAGAACTAGAAATACTTCTTTTCTCTCTGATGTACCATCCAAAAAGATTCTGTACAGAGAATGGTGGGACAGAAACCAACTAATCCATTAAACCAATCAACCAACTAATCCATTAAACAAACATACATAAAGCAAAACTCTCAGGTTTAGTGAAAACACCTTTTCCTATTACGTCTGAACCCAGAATCTATGCTTAATCGCCAACTACAAAACAGAAGAGGATATAATGGTTTGATAAACCTCAGATTTTTCACATTATGTGCACATCAGAAGGGTGGAAGAAAGGAGGGACTAAATTCTAATAAACCATGGTTTACTGAGTTGAGTGTTGTGCCTATAGAATAATAAATTACAGTTTTCAGAGAGAGGTTATTCTTGTACTATGGCATGGGACTACATAAAGCTGGCTCAACTGCCACCTGCTCTGAAACAAAGCATGCCTATTTTGTGTGATGCAAATGGATTGCTCAACAGGAAGCAATCTCACAAAAAGTCCAATCTTTTGCCTACTCTACCAACATAAGTGGCAATAAAAAGAAGCAGATTCTATACAAGAATTGCAGAGGGGACCCAAAGTCAGTTTTTATCTTGCTGATTTTACAGTCTTTATTCTTTTCACCACTCATGTTTTTGCCCTCCACCAGTCTTCGCCGCCTGACCTTCTCCATTTGGGTCTCTCTTCTTTCCTCCAACGCTCTTCCTGATCTCTCTCCTCATATTTCACCAACTCTCTTGAAAGATTAGTTTCATCAGGCTCTTCTCCCTGAACTGTTTTCAGCTACCATAGTAAGAACTATGGTGGGCCCTCCACTTTCTCAAGGGTTTGGCTCATAGGACCCTCACAAAGGTGGGAAAACTGAATATCCTTCCCCCTCCTGCCGGAGTGAGAGAATGTGCCTTCCCTCTCCATGCTCTCCTCTCCCCTCCCCCTTGTCATTTCCACATATGTGAGGAGAACACAGCATGTGCCTTCCCTCCCCTTGCCATCTGCTGGAGCACAGGGAGGGATCACATACTCTCCCCTCCCATTCTTTTGCTACTTGCCCAAGGGGGGAACCCCTGCAGTGTGATTTTGCTCCCCACACTCTTCTCTCCCCTCCCTTTGTCAGTTGCCTTGGCCAGGAAGGAAAACACCCACACACCTCATACAAATAAACAAATTCACAAAGGTCAAACCCGCAAATGTGTAGGAAGGCTTGTACTGCTAAACTTGCCTGAACTTGCTTTGCTTTGCTGTTTTTGTAAACTGTCTCTCTTTCCTGCTAGTTTGGCTTTTGACACTTTCAACTTAGATTCTATGTTCGCTACCATTATTGTTAAAAAAATTCACAACAATACATGTAAAATGTTTCAATCCCAAAGAGAACTATGTAAATATGGAGTACCATATTCCTGAATCCTACAGTTTCTTCTGCTATTGTGTTCAACCACTTCCGCAATTCTGTCTTATAGTCTGGTTAAGGTTTTACTTTTTTGAATGTCACTATTGTCTTTATTAGCCCTTATTCATTTTTCTTTTCCCGCAGTGCAGTGTTACAAGTCTTCTTCACTTAAAATAAGTATTTTCTCTTTTGCTTCTATTTTTCTTGTCTTTGGTTATTATTTAACACCTTAAAGACTCAAAATTGATGACAGCCTCACCTCTTCTTCTTTTAGCACTTCTGACTGCTTCACCTGATGTCTTCTCACTACGTTCAAACTTCACTTACAAACAAACCCATTGGTTTTCTTTCAGGCCCTCCTGTCTCTTTCACAATGTTATTTTCCCCCCTTTCACATCTGCATCTTGGATTATGTTTCAGACTATTTCCTTTTCTTTCAATCTAATCTTTCAATCATGTCATTTTCAATTCCTTCTCTCCATTCTTTCTACTAACACCACGGGGATAATTCTTCATTCCCAACTGTTTTAATGTTCTATCTACTGGTCTTCCTCCCAGGCCTTCTGCTGTTTGTTTGACTTGTTCTGCACATTGCTCTGACCATGTTTTTTCTTGTCCATTTTCTACAACATCTTCCATCTATTATAAGTTGGAACTGTACTCTGTGTCTTCATTTTCTTGCTCCTTGCTATTTTTCTCCCCTTGTAATAAATAATAATAAAACAATAATTGCAACACTTGAATGTCTGTGATTACTTCTCTGACAGTAGATCTTCAGCTAGAAGTAATCCAACTCATATGAAGTTATTTATCCATAGTTAATCACATATTAAGGACATTATATATAATTCTTCCACAGCCTATAGCTTATATGGTACCTGTTCTAAATTTCTTACTCTCTAAGTATGCCTTTCTTTAAGCAACTGGGATTAGGGCATACTATTTGACCAAAAGGAGAAAAAACCCAGCCATTCTTGGGCTGACAGGAGGATCAATCCACTACGCCTGGGTTTTGATCCTCGTGCCAACCTGACGCAGGAGCCGTCCTCGAGCTTGAATTCCAAAACCATTAACCCGATTCCTGTCCCTCTCCCGGCAGTTTTTTGTTTCTCCTGGCGTGCAGTAAGACGCGTTTAAGTCCCTCTCCAGCGATTTAGGAACAAATATAGGTATCGGATTAGATTTGAGGTGCCTTAGAGAGACGAGACTTAACGGAGGAGAAATGGCAACTGATAAAGCCTCTGCAGCAAAAACGGCACTGACAGACGAAGTGTACCATAGCGCCAATGATTTGGGCTTGGACACTAATAAACAGAGTACCGTCCAGAAGACCGTCCTATGACGGATCTTGGACGTGGAAATCGGAGGAAGGGCACAGAAAACAACTACGCAGCGACCTGCTGAGGAGCAGCGCGCTGCCAAGCTCCGTAACATTTTCCTGTCCTCCACTGTGTGTGAGGCAGATGATTTAAAACTCGCTGTCAGCAAAGGGCCTTCAACTGGAGCAAAGGCCCAGAAAACAACTACGCAGTGACCTGCTGAGGAGCAGCGCGCTGCCGAGCTCCGTAAATTTTTTCCTGTCCTCCACTGAAAGTGAGGCAGATGATTAAAAACTCGCTGTCAGCAAAGAGCCTTCAATCATTACTTCAACCTCTAAAAAATTATCCGAAACAACAATGGAGAAAAAAGGGTGAGGAAATAGGATAAGCAAGGGGGTTAGAAGCTCCCAAAACCAGCAGCAGGAGATAAACTTACAGGTAAGAGTTCCGGGCACCATCTAGGAAAGGCAGACTCTAAGATGGCGTTGTGTGTGGTAACTGGCCACTCAAAGGCTGACGACGCCATTTTGAGTGTGGCGCCGCACGTGCTCACTGAGGTAACTGGCCACTCAAAGGGTGACGATGCCATCTTGAGTGTGGCGCCGCACATGCTCGCTGAGGTAACTGGCCACTCAAAGGGTGACGATGCCATCTTGAGTGTGGCGCCGCACGTGCTCACTGAGGTAACTGGCCACTCAAAGGGTGACGATGCCATCTTGAGTGTGGCGCCGCACATGCTCGCTGAGGTAACTGGCCACTCAAAGGGTGACGATGCCATCTTGAGTGTGGCGCCGCACGTGCTCACTGAGGTAACTGGCCACTCAAAGGGTGACGATGCCATCTTGAGTGTGGCGCCGCACGTGCTCACTGAGGTAACTGGCCACTCAAAGGGTGACGATGCCATCTTGAGTGTGGCGCCGCACATGCTCGCTGAGGTAACAGGCCACTCAAAGGTTGACAACGACATTTTGAGTGTGGCGCCGCACGTGCTCGCTGAGGTAACAGGCCACTCAAAGGTTGACGATGACATTTTGAGTGTGGCGCCACACGTGCGCACTAGCTCAGCCTCAAAAGGTGACGCGGCTGCGGGCATTCATAAAACCGCCACAGCAGCCTTGGCAGAAAATGGCGCAGCTGAACCAGCCACCCAGAAACTGGATGTTTTCCTCTTGTCCGGCAGAACCTCAGCAATTCCTGCAAGGATGGCTGGCGACTGCTTTGCAACACAGGCCCAAACCACAGCAGGGACCACTGGAGGTTTGGAGGGGTGGTCTGGGAGAGCAGAGGCAACAGTTTATGGAGACTTTAAAAACAGATTTGCAACAAATGGTGGAGGCGGCAGTGGTAGCACAGTTTCAATCAGTGCTGATTGCACACCAAATAATAATTTCACAAGTGGCAGCATGGCCATACAAGCAGGTTGCAATTCTGATAACCAGAATAACTTACAAATGCAACTGCAACAGCAATTGAACATTAGTAGGCCAGTAAATGTGAATTCTATTGGCCAATAGAGGGCGTCACATGAGGATTTACAGACACAAGGAGAAAAGTATTTCCTCTACAGAAACCATGGCAGCAAAAAGAACTTTTTCCTCTCGGTATAAGGAAAATAGCAAAACTGTTTCAGAAGAGGAATTTCTTAGTAATGCTTATGGAAGACGGTGATGCGCAATTCTCAGACATAGAGGAAGACAACAGATCAGAGACAAATAGGATGTTTTGAAGCAGACTTCTTTAAGGGAACCTTGAGAAGAGTGCTTCTAACATTGGGATTAGATAGTGACAAGGAAACCTTGAAAAAAGGGGATAAGGAATGTAAACTAGCATCACTCTTTAGGAATAATGAGGCGAGAAACATGTAGTTTCCCATGCCTAAATAAGCAAGGAGGTTATTATGGCAGAACGAAATACACAAGGAAATATGCACAAAGTTGGTCATCCAATGGCAAGTTATATTCTTTTCCGAAAGAGCATGAGGAATTTCTAAAAGTCCCTCCTGTGGATGCTCTAACAGCTGAATTGGTTTCGGGGCTGTTCTCCCTAGGGAGGGGACACCCAGCTGAAGGAAATGGATGGGCACAGGGCAGAGTCTGTACTGCGATAAGCTCATGAAGCAGAATCGGCTACTGTTAAAGCATCTGCTGCCGCTTCAATATTCGCTAGGGCAGCAGTACTGTGGTCTGAGGACATTCTGGAGACCCAGGATCTTAATATGCAGGAGCTCTGGAAAGCAGTGGAGTGGATTCAGAAGGTGCTTAAATAGGTAGCAGATGCGGATTTAGATTCCGTAACCTTGGCAGCATGGAACATAAGCATGCTGACGGTAGCAAGGCGGCCATTATGGCTGCGTTGTTGGGAAGCGGACCAAGTCATATAAAAACTTGGCTTACGTCCCTTTCCAGGGAGATCTCCTGTTTGGAACTAAGGCCTTGGAGAAAAAACAAGTTATGCCCACTTTACAGAAGAGAAGGGTAGAGAGGAGGAACTACAGGAATACAAATTATTCCTTTCGAGGAAACAGATCTTACGGATATACAGGAAGAAATATGGAGTATAGAACAGGCCGTTATCAATGGAGCAGACCTAGACTTCAGCGTGCAAAACGATTCCTATTCAACAGCAACAGCAACAACAACAAAGAGGCCAAGGAAAGCTTGGGGCCAACCCCAAGCAAAAGAAAGCTCTATATTGATTACAAACATCAAAAGGTGGTGAGAAGACTTCTGTCTTCCAGTTACAAATGGTCTCAAGTAACATCAGACTGTTGGGTATTAGAAGTAGTAACCCAAGGTTATAAAATTTCTTTCTTTTTTTCTGTGAGACACCAAGAGAGACAGGTTTTCTTCCATTGCCACTGTCAACAGAGCAGGCCAAAAGGCTGGTGGTATTCCACGTGATAACTCACTTGCTAAACACAGGTGCAATGGAGGAAGTACCAAAAGAACAGAGGTATACGGGAGTATACTCCGTATTTTTCGTGGTCCCAAAGCCAAAGTACAGGCCAGTGTTGAATCTCAAGTACCTCAGCAAGTTCGTCGAATACCAAAAGTTAAAAAAGAAAACCTTACAGACTATCAAGGAGAATCTGGTGTTAGGAGATTATATGACATCGATAGACCTGAAAGAGGCATATCTGCACATACTGATGAGATCAGACGACAGGAGATACTTGAGATTCAATTACCAGGACAAGCAATATCAGTTCAGGGCCCTGCCATTTGGCCTGGCGTCGGCACCAAGAGTTTTTACAAAGGTGTGGGTGCCACTGATAGCCTTCCTACGTCTACAAGGGATTTACTTCTATCCTTATTTAGATGACATCTGAGTAAAGCACAATCAAAGGCCAATTTGACAGGACTTGGAAATAACTATACAGGTTTGACAGACTATGGGTTCCTACTCAACTTCGAAAAGAGTATGTTGAGCCCAACATTGGACTTGATTCATTTAGGAACTTGAATGAATACGGCAACAGGAAGGCTGTACTTTTCTTCCGAAAGGGTGGAGAAAGTTCAACTGGCAGTCCGCAAGTTAATGAGGACCTCCTCAATGGACTTAATGCAGTTGGCGAAAGTGCTGGGTCTGCTGGTGTCAACAACACAGTTAGTCCAGTGGAGCAGCTTTCGTTTGAAGTCTTTGCAACGATTGCTACTGAGGCATCAGTTAGCAGTTGCAAGGAGGAAACACTACAGAGTGGAAGTACCATAGCATATCCGGATGGGTATGTCCTGGTGACGGTAAATGTGGAATGTGACCTCAGGGGTTCCTCTGTAGGTGCGGAAAACAGTACACATAACAACGGATGTGAGCCTGTCAGGTTGGGTAGCCCACTGCAAAGGCTATTCAGTACAAGGCCAGTGGTCTGCAGCCGAAAGGAAGTTCAGTATCAACTATTTGGAGCTCAAGGTTGTCCGCCTGGCATTGCAAAAATGCCTGCACCTGGTGAGGGGCAAACATGTAAAGGTGTTTACAGGCAATGTAACAACCAAAGCCTATATATGCAAACAAGGCGGGTTGCATTCGATACTCTAGTGATGGAGTCCACTCGGGTATTCCGATGGGCTGAGAGAAATGTGCTGCCGCTTACAGCAGTACACTTGAAAGGAGAACTAAACATTCAAGCGGATTTACGGAGCAGGAATGCTCTGCATCCAAGGGAAAGGTTGCTGAATGTGGAAGTTTTCCAAGAGAGAGAAAAAATTCTTGGACCATTACTAGTCGATTTGTTTGCTACTGGGAATAAATGCCAAATTAAAAAGGTATTTTTCCAGGTTTGGAGAGACAAAGATGCCGAGACTTGCAATGCGCTTCCGGCGAAGTAGTCTCCAGGGACTCAGTACGCTTTTCCACCAATTTGTATTATTGAAAAAGTCTTGATAAAGGTTCAGCTGGAGAAGGCCTCAGTGATATTGATTGGTCCACTGTGGCCGAGGAGACCATGGTTCCCACTGCTGCTACAGTTAGCTCGGGGGCCTCTGTGGAGGTTGCCTCCGAGGAAGGATCTCTTGAGCCAAGGACCCATGTACCATCCAGACCCGGAGTGGTTGAGTCTAGCAGCTGGGAGATTGAGAGGCGATTTCTGACTCATCAGGGTTACACGGACAGGGTAGAAAAACTATCCTGGGTTCACGCAGAGTCAACACAGAAAATATATGACAGGATATGGAATCCTTCACGAGACATCCGCATATTAAGCGTTTTCCTAAGAGGGGCGACATTGTCGTCATTCACAACAGTACATAGGTTCCCGTCTTGGGACTTGAATCTAGTGCTAAATTCTCTAACAGCGCAACCATTTGAACCTCTGAAAGAGACATCGTTGAGACTGTTATCTTTAAAGACTGCCTTTCTCCTTGCTATTACATCTGCTAGGAGAGTATCAGAATTAGCTGCGTTATCAATCAATGCAAACCTGGGCGTTTTTGACCAGGATAAGTTGACGTTGGGGTTTGACCCTTCCTTCAAACCCAAGATTTTGTCATTATTTTCACAGACGCAACTTATTCATTTATCAACATTTTGCCCGAAGCCAACCCATCCTCTTGAGAGGAAGTGGCATACATTAGATGTTAGTAGGGCAGTAAAGGCTTACATACTCAGAACAAAGGAGTTCAGAAAATCAGAAGCCTTGTTATTATCACACCAAACCGAAAACTCTGGGTCAGCATGCAAGCAAAACAGTCATCACAGCATGGATAAAGAATTGTATTTTCTTATGTTACGACTACACCAAGCAGCCGCGACCAGCCAATGTGTGGCCACATTCAACTAGGTCTATGGCCATGTCAATGGCATGTGATTCCACATGCTCTTTGGAGGATGTGTGCAATGCGGCTGAGTGGAAAGAGGTTAATACATTCATTAAACATTATAAGTTAGACAAGTATAGTCAGCCCAGGCAGCTTTTGGCCGCCGGGTGCTACAAGCTGTGGTTTAGTTAAAAGATCCACCCGGGGGTAAGCTTGGGAAAGTCCCAGGCGTAGTGGATTGATCCTCTTGTCAGCCCGAGAATGAAGAGTTGGTACTTACGTGAACAATCATTCTGGGATGACAGGAGGAGCAATCCACACCCACCACTAGGATAAGGATAAGGAAGTATAGGTGGAATGTTAAAGACTGGTACGCTGGAGAAGTGAACTGCCGGGAGAGGGACAGGAGTCGGTTTAACGGTTTTGGAATTCAAGCTCGAGGACGGCTCCTGCATCAGGCTGGCACGAGGATCAAAACCCAGGCGTAGTGGATTGCTCCTCCTGTCATCCCAGAATGATCGTTCACGTAAGTACCAACTCTTCAATTTATTGACCAAGCAATGGTTAGGTATTTAAAAGCATTTATTTAGTAGAACAGTAACACAGAGAGATTTAAGCCCAGGACAGTTAACTGATGAAGTTAACTGATAAAAATTAAGTTCAAAGAGTGCTGTACATTAGTTATTTATAAGTAACTGGTAATGTGTCACATAAATGTTATCAGTAATATTCAAGAGACTGAACAGTTCTCAGTTATTCAGTATACCAGGAGACCCACATCATTACAAAATTTTCTCAGTTTTGAAAAAGAAACTATTTAATATTTAATAAAAAGCAATAACCCAAAGGGACTTTATATTTCATGGAATATTTAAACATGGAGAGTTAACAGATGGTCCACTGAATAGCACTCCAACTTTAATAGCAACAGCACCGTTTCTGACCACTAACATGTTATATCTACACAAGTTCTCACCTCTTGAAACTACATTTAGATGTGATATTAGCAATGTTCTAACAAAAACATGTCTACAAAACTCATGTCAGATATTAGCAAAATGTAGCCAACTTCACCTCTTCAGATAAACTTAATCCAGGTCATAATTGAGTTAGCTTTATTTAGGCACGCTTGTAACTGAATCCGCAAAAGTTACTGGCAAAGGGAAGGTGACCATTATGACTGGGAAAGAAAGGGTTTCCCTCCAAAAGCAACCTTCTTGGTTTCTACACTTGATGCAAAGAAGGGATGGGACACTTTGTCGCTCCTCACAACTACCTGCACAGAATTCCTGGTCATCTATTGTTAGGCTAGCAATTAAACAGAAGGTTAAGTTATTGCCAAATTTCCAAAATGAAATTGTGCCTCCAAGACTCCAAGTTCAGAAAATGAAACTCTTTCAAAGCATTAGATGCAGATAGTACCTGGAGGAGGATTGCCTGAGCCTGCACTGTGCCTCTAGTAGCCCACACAAGAAAGATGAGCATGAAGGACCACATGGGCTGTGCAAAATCAGCTATGCATGGCTCATTTCCTATCTTGTACAGAGGAATATCTAAGGGATACCTGCCTTTTTTCAATACCACTTTCCAAACAGCTCACACAAAAAACAACACTTTTTTCAGCCACGGCTGAACTTTTTGCAATCCTTCAGGAAGCCAAAGAGTGCAACAGATTATTTTATAAGCATATATTTGTAAGATAGATCCGTAAGGTATATGCTCATAAAATAATCTAATATCGTCCCCTCTGGCTTCTGAAAGGTTGCTATTGATATACCCTTTGCTGAATGATTGCTGAAGACATTCTTGTGAAAAATTTGAAAGGTGGTGTTGAAAAAGGCAGGTACTCCTCAGATACCCCTGAGTACAAGCTCTCTTTGAGAATAGGTCCCTACATCTGTTTAATCACTTGTCAACACATTTTACCATTATCTTGACAGAATACAACCAGAAACTAAAGCTAAAAAATGCAAAAATCCATACACCTACCTGTGTTGCTTCCCTGCGTCCCAAATGTAAAAGCTGGCTTTGTTTGTTGTTCAGTTTCTTTCTCTGATGGTTTTGTCACGCTGAAACTAAATGCAGGTTTTACTGTGTCATTGTCTTTGGTTTGCTCTGCCTTTCCAAATGAAAACACAGGTTGTGCCTTTGAATCTTCATTATCTGCTTTTTTACCAAAGACTAGATTAGAATGGGCACTTGGCTCCTGTTTTTCATCTGTCCTTCCTAAAACCACCTGTGGAGCAGTCACAGATTCCACATTACCAAAAGTGAAGCCACCTTTTGTTGAAGGAATTTCATCCTTCTTCTCCGCTGGCTTCTTTGAAGAAAAGGTTGTTGCTCCAGTGTCCTTTCCCTCTGCGTTTCCAAATGTGAAACTACTTGTTCCAGTTTTATTTTCAGATGAAGTTGTGGAGGCTGGGGATCCTGTACCAAAAGTGAAACTTCCCAGAGCAGGTTTGCTAAGTCCTGCTTTCTTCTCTTGCTGTCCAAGGTTAGCTATTCCAAACTGAAATGATGTAGAAGATGTACTGCTAGTCCCAGAGGGGAGTCCAAAGGTGAAAGTGCTCTTGCCAACGATACTGTCCTCGGATTTTGATTCTGAAGGAAAGCTTCCCAGTTTGGACTCTTCATTTTTGGAGAGCTTAAAGCCTCCTATCACGGCATTTGTTGATGATCCCAATTCTGATGTAATACCAAATTTGAATCCTGCTTGCTCTCCAAATTTGAAGTTTTTTCCCGAACTTTCCAAAGTTTGAGATGATTCTGAGGATGATGACTGAATACCAAATTTAAACAAGGAAGTAGATGAAGCTGAAGAAGATTGAGCTGAAGAAACAGCAGTACCAAAACCTGAAATAAATATTAAAACATTAAGTGCCCTTTTGAAAAACATACAATTGATCAGAAAGTGCAGTATCCTTTAAATGGCTAACCACACCCTCTTGAGGCATCTGGGACAATGACTGGTCAGTTTTGATTGTGCTAGGGGCCTTGGTAGTCTGCCTGCAGTTGACAAGCAGCCCAATTCCTATCCCTAATTTATAGGATCATGGGATAAAATGGATAAGCATCCATGACAGATTTAGTCTACACTGTTTGCATTCAAGACAAGGTGCATCCAAATGCGGATATGAATGCACATCAGTCATCCACAATATGAGGCACATTTGAATGCAGTCTAAAGGAACATTCCTTTAAAAGCAATGCAATACAGATACATTACAGACCTGCTGAAAGCCAGCATGGCATAGTAGTTTGAGTGTTGGACTTGGGAGACCCAGGTTTGATTCCCCACGTGGCCATGGAAACGTACTGGGTGACCTTGGACATGTCACACAAACTCAGCCCCAGAAAACCCCACAATAGGTTTGCCTTGGGTTGCCATAAGTCGGAAACAACCTGCACACAACAGCAGCATATGCCTTTTACTATTCTTCAAGCTATATTAATTGTTCTTGACCCAACACATAACATGTGCAGCAGATTGTTTCCAGGCATGGCCCACCACAGTTGGACAGAACAGATGGGGCTGAGGAAGAAGACAGAGCGCAAGAGGAGAAATGTCCTCCCCTCTTGTTTTGATTTTCCCCTTGTTCAGAAACAAGAACAACTGGGGAGGGGAATACAGAAACCACAGTTTATTTGCTTACTTAGACTAGCTCCATTTTTCAAACATACCTGTAAGTTCTGTCTTGCTGCCTGGTTTTGCACTCTCACAGGCTACACATTTGGTGGCACCAGCTTTGTTTTGTACTAAGCAAGTTTCACAATCCCAGCTTCCTTCTGGTTTCTTAAACTTGTCTAAGCCCAGAAATCCTCCAGAAACAGCAGGCAAAGAGGAAGCACTGCTACTCACCACAGGCACTGAACCACCTAGGTAACAAGATAACAGAATACGAAGTAACCATCAGCAAGTGGCATTTCTTTGTAAGACTGCTTGTCATTTTATATAAACTAGTTACTGTATATCCTCATGTATAGGATGACTTTTTAACCCCCAAAAAACTTTTCAAAAGTTGGGGGGTCGTCTTAGACGCTGGCCCAAATGCCGGCCCCCACTGCTGAGGCAAGTCTCCGCCGCCACCGCTGCCTTCGCCTGCCCCAAAACAACTCCCCGCCCTCCCCCGCCGCCCTACACCACCCCAGTCAGGAGGATATGCATATTACCGGTAATAAATAAATAAATACCCATGAATAGATGCTCACTATTGTTGTTTGTATGCTGTTGCTCGGGAGTTATGGTAAATTCCACAGCCAGCACTGCTGAAGAGAGGATGAGAAGGAAGAGGGAGGGAGGGTAGCCTAGTGAAAACGCATCTGTGACGGCAGGATGCAGGCAAGGAGATGGGGTGGCCAGGCCTTCTGGTAACCAGCTCATAAAGATCCTCTCGAGTTGCCCAACAATCAAACCAGAAGAGGAAAAGTGAGGACGTGGGGTGGTGGTGGAGGAAGAGCAGGAAGGGATGAATTAAAGAAAGGGGGGAGAAAAGCTTGCCAGCTACCACAATCAATAACATTTGGCTCTCCCTCCAGACAAAAGATTGTCCTTTAAGGTAAACAGAGGGTAAGTGAGGATGGGGGGGCGGAGGAAGAGCAGGAAGGGATGAATTAAAGAAAGGGAGGGGGAAAAAGAAAAGCTTGCCAGCTACCGGTAATTTATGGCACTTTTAATTTGCTTTACAGAAGTATTGTTTTCTTTTTGTTGTGTTTTCCTATTACATCTCATTTATGTACTTATGACATCAGATGACGAACAGGAGGATTTTGAAGGCTTTTAAAGGGAAACTGTCATGCTAGCATTGCTCTCTCTCTATCGTTTGTTATCTTCCTCCTATCATCATCAGTTCCAGTTTGGTTGACAGCTTAGAAAACAAACAGCATGGCAGCTCCCATGGGTTTATTGTCTTGTCCTTCTTTTAAGCTATAGAGTGAATTAGGAAAAGTTTAATCCACTTGCACTGTTTTATGTTTACATGTTTGATGACAAACAGCCTTATGTTTATAAGTGACAGTTTTCCTGCTAAGTACCTGCATGTCATAAGCCTTTGAATTAAAATTACCATATTGAAATCAAATCTGATGTTTTTTTAATTTTTATTTGGTGTGAGTTGGAAGAGGGGTGGTCTTATACAGCGAGTATATCCTAAACTCTATATTTTTACTGGAAAAGTTGGGGTCGTCTTATACGCCAGTCGTCCTATACATGAGGATATACGGTATATAAACTAGGGGAAAAAACACAAATACCAATTAAAGACAGAGATCATATTCAAAATTCTAAGTACAAATTACTTAACTAAATTTTGTTATGCTGATATTTTCAAAATATTCTAGAGCAGTGTTACTTAAGTGGTGGTTCACAAACCAACATCAGTACAAGCTTGCTGTTGGTCTGCAACGAAATTCTAAGACACTATGTAAATATAATAATTATATGCACAAGTGCGGTACTGGTCCCTCACGCAATGGGAAAAACACATGCTGGTCCGTCACATCAAATACCTTGAAAAGCACTGGTCTAGAGACTGCAGAAGTCAAGCTATTAAACTGAAATTAAAACCTACCCTTAGACAGAGCAGAACAGTTTGGTATTTTCAGCAACATTTTAGTATACATAACTTTTAAACTGTTAGATATTACAGTTTATGATCTTTTTATATATTTAAACATTGGCTAGTTATTTTTGTGGAAAACAGACTATTTAGTAACAGTCCAGGGGAACTTTTAAAAAAAAGAAATATATTGTAAACGAGCTTGAGAATATTTTGGAATCACCAGAATTCACTGCCACTCTGGAAAACTAATTCCGTAAGTTTAGCACTGCAATGATGAATATCATTCATGAATGAAATGTGGTGCTAGAGGATACCATGGAACTTCTTAGAAAGTCAAATAGATCCAAGAGAAAATCAAGCCTGTCTGAACATTCATTAGAGGCCAAGATGATAAAAAATGAGGCTGTCATACTTTGGACATATCATGCAATAACGTGACTCACTGGAAAAGACAGTAACACTCAATGATGTGGAAGGCAGTAGGAAAAGAATCTATCAACTGGATTATTTGTAGACAGATTCAATCAAGGAAGCCATGGCACTGAGTTTGCCAAACCTAAGCAGGCAGTAGATCACAGGGAGACTTACATGACTGTTGTTCATAGGGTTGCTATCTGTCAAAAAGGTTGACAGCAAGTAACAACAAGAATAACAAATATACAGTGACAGCTTTATCCATTTTGATTGCTTGAGGAAGTTAATTTGAAATAGTCACAGGCAGCTGCCCAATTCTATTTATTTTTAAAATAACTGGAAGTTTCAGAACCCAAATTTCCTTTCCATTTTAAAAAGTCAGGGCTAAATCTAAGCTTGCTGTAACACTGCAGATTTCCTCCTTTCCTCCTTGCAGCTTTTTGTGGCTCTAAAAAATCTATTTTGAAAGGTTTCCCAGCCGTTTAGAGCAGGATTTAGAACACATGGGAAGCTCCAAGGACTGGACTCTTTCTAGTGATGGAAGAAGCTTCTGCCAACAGGAAGACCTTGTTGCATATTACCCACAATCTACAATTTATGTTGGTGTCAAAGTATAACCCTATTAAAGGATGATCAAAGATAGTTCCCTTGTTCTTATCTTGGTTCCTAAGAAATCAGATTGAATCAGAATGAAGTGAGAGTTCATGACAGCCTGTGCATGATCAATAAGCACAGAGAATTTCAGGCCAAGAGGACACTAATTCTTCTTCTCTTTCCCAGTTTGCCTTGTGGTTAATTTCTACAAGATACAACAATGAACTGGACAGAATAATTTAACACAAATGTCAAAATGAACCCCAGAATAGTTTTTAACACAAATGCCAAAATAAACCCAGTAAAACACGTTCCTTTCAGTACCCCTCCTCTTTGCTTTCAACCTGCAACATTACCATAGGGCATGGCTGTTGCTTCTGACATAGTTTGAACATTTTATTGGTCATATATAGAAAAGAAGGAATTTAATTCCCAATAATGCATAGCAGATTATTTTCACTTTGAAAAAAATTTACCACATACTCAGTGTTGTCCCTTGCTTTATTTTCATTTCATAAAATGCTGAACAGTACACTCCTATATGTATACTGTTAAAAGGTAAACTTTGTGAAAACCAAAGGGGTCTACTCCCTAGGAAATATGATTTGGACTGTAGCAGGGGACAGTCCCACCCCCCATACCCTGCCAAAATGAAATTTCAAGTGCTGCATGCTCACCTGCTTTGTCTGACTGACAGGCCACACATTTGCTGTTCTCTTCATTATTTGACACTAAGCACACAGAACATTCCCAAGCACCTTTTGGCTTCTTGAATTTGTCTCCAAATGCCAAAGTGACTGTAGTATCAGCAGAGCTAGAAGAGGAAGACACTGTTGTTGCACTGTCTGTGACAAAAGGCAACACAAGAGCTTGTTTTACTCCTGTTCCAGGTTTTGGTGTTTCACAGGCCACACATTTTGTATTTTCTGGTTTGTTCTGGACTAAGCAAGTATCACAGTCCCAAGTTCCAGCTGGCACCTTAAATTTGTCTCCAAAGCCCTGTGTCCCTGTTGAAGAAACAGCCGATTTGATAGTGACATTCGGAGTCAAAGTACTTGTCAGCTTAGTACCGTCTGATGTCGGCACTTTAGCAGCTTGACAGGCTATGCATTTGTTGTTTGCCAGCTTGTTTTGTATGAGGCATGTATTACACTGCCAGTAACTTGACACTTGTTTGGATGACTCTCCAAGTCCTGAAGCAGCTCCAGAGAAACTACTTATTGCAGGTCTTGTATAAACTATTGTGTCTGTTGCAACAGGTAGGCTGGCTGCTGAAGAGTATGTTGATGAAGTGGTGGGAGATGAAAAGCCTAGAGAAAAGGAAAGAAAGAAGCCTGAGTTTCTAGAAAATATCCAAGCCATTTTAAAACAAGTGAAGTATCACTGTTAAAAAAAATAATATTGACCTTCTGGTTAATCAGAATCAGAACAATTTCAGTAATTACAATAACTACTGCTCATTATGGCTGAGAAAAATTACCACCTAAAATTACAACATTACCCAAATGTTTATTGTTGGCATTCACAGCATTTTTTTAAATAAAACTGGTGACTGGGCCAGAAATGCTTGGATCACATTTAAACACCCAAAGAATACCAATTCTTATCTGCATTATTAAAAAACAGGGAAGGTACAGAGCTCTTTCACTTCCTGAAAGTTAACCTATAGGCTCACCAATACATACCCAAAAAATTACCTAAAATTGCCATGGGGGAGGGGGCAGAAAAGAAGTGGCTTACATATATATTGTGATCCTTTGATGAACAAACATTTTTATCTTTTGATAATATAGGGTCCCTCATGCTATTTCAGTTTCTTCAATAACATACATTTAAGAACTACGTTCTATAGACTAGATGGTATAATTTATAATTTTTTTTATAATCTGCCATTACTCATCAGGACAGAATGCTTGTGGTTGTCACCCAAATTGCAGCAGCCAGTATCATGGGTCAAAATTGCAAATATGGAGCTTCAAAAAAGCAAAAGGGGGAACTGCCATAACTCATTGGAGAATAGTTTTTGAAAGGGCTAGAAAACAGGAGAGGGCTCTCTGAGGCACTGCTGCTAAGATTCCAGAATAAGGAAAGAAGGAACAAAAATAGAAAAGAGTTGAGGCACTGCTACAAAGATTGGGAGGCTTTCTGAGGCATCTCTGGTAAAATTCCTGGGATAAAAAAGGAGGGAGTGGGGGGAAAGGAGCCTAAAAGGACTCCTTTTGAGGTAACCAAGGACAGACCCAGGCAGTGTAGGGTACATTTCAGCTAATAATTAACTAAAAAAAAAAAGTCTGCTTTTCGGGAGTTTATGCTATTCTAAATTGTCTAGATTGTGAAAAAAATGCACACACTTCTGGAAATTAATTTGAAAATATCTGTACTAAAGAGGACTGGTAATCAGTCTGCAATTTGAGCTATGTTTCTCTCTGAATGTAGTAATTAAAGAAATTTTTTTAAAAGTGAGCATACCGCTGGGGTATTATGCACTACCCCTGGTTTAAAACCGCATATGATCTTAAAATGTAAGTGCTGAAATGGTAAAGGTACAATAACAAATTGCATGGGTGGGGGATCGGTTTTGGGAGGAAGATGATTTTAGAAAACAGTTCAACATTTAATTCAACATTCAAATCCCTAAAGGGTTTGTAACCTCAATAATCGAAAGAAGACCTCTCCTTACATATCCCTGCCAAAAGAATGGGATCTGCCGGAGAGACCCTCCTTTGTCTCTCACCAATAGGGGCAACACACTGTGGGAGAATTGGGGAGACAACCATGTTTAGTGTGGTGCCTCAGTTGTGGAACACCCTCCCGCTAGAGATCCGACTGCTGCCTACACTGGTGTCACTCCAGCACTAAGTAAAAAACATGACTAAAGTTTTACTAAAGTCTTTGGGGCCTAACTGGTTTTAAACTGTCTTAAGTTGTTAAATGTTTAACATGTCTTTAATTTATTTGAATTACTTGTATTGTTTAACCTGTTTTAACCTGCTGGAATTGATTTTATTGCATGCTGCCAAGAGATCCTTGGATACGAATATTTAAATAAATAAATAAATATAAAAATGGTAATAGGATCATCTGGTGAAATCCTCATTAATTCATGAGGGGATATGGTTAATGTGATGCAGTCAAGGTACTTATTCTTAAAACTGGACAAACAATTTTAAGCAAAAATATAATTTAGTTACATTATTTAAAAATGTGGATAATTATGAACTATGAAGGTTATTCATAGTTGGCAATTAATACACTTGTTAAAATGCAGTCTTGTTTCATCTCCACAGTAAATAAAAATATTTCAATCACAGAACAGAGGGACTAACCTTATTACAATTCCTACATTTTATGTTAATGTCATTGTGATAATTTCCCTTTATATACAGTCTTTACAGACTATACAGTGCAAATTTTCAGCCCCTACACAAGTTAAATAAAACACAGCTGATCATCAAAAGATCTATATACATATAGTATTGCTTCCGTTTGTCTCTGATTAACATCAATTATCAATTGACTCACCAGGACTCTTTAAAATATCTAAAACACTTCCTTCTTTCAGGACTTTTGCAGGCTTAAAAGGACCATCATACTCACTTTCTCTCTTATTGCTAATACTATTGACAGCTGTAGAAACAAAGAAAAAATTGAGTAACTTTATGGACTGGACTGAGAATGTTTCAGAGTATATATCTTTTATGAGCACATCACTTGTACTCAATTCTCATCTGTGACAAGCTCTTTCATAAAGTAGCTTGATGAATTACATTACTTTTACTCATACCATTATGTGCTGACCACAGAAGGTAAATAATCTGTATTGATACTTAGATAAGGTTTTATCAAAACTAGATTTAACCCTCAGGAACTTTATTCCAAAACAAGAGCTTGAATGCATTCATTCCTGATGTCCTTTTGAAGAAATGATTTTGAAAGTCTAATCAAAGCCCATAACATTTATAGAAAGCAAGAACAATTAAGTTGGGAAATGTACATGTATCACATAGCTACAACTCCGTAGCTACAGTTTGCAATACTATCCACACCAAACTTCATCTAGCAAGCAGCACCCCACCACTACCATTTCTGTATTGTCGGAGAACAGGGGTTCAGCAAGTATGCTTTTGGTTATCTTCTTGCAGCGGGATGCACTGCTATGGGCATCAGAAGGGGCCACAGGAGATTCCTGAAGATGACATCCTTGCAGTGTGGTCACATACAGGAAAACAGATAGGTGTGCTCCACTGATCTTTCTGTTCTCCAACAACAGGGAAATGGTCATGTTTGCGGGGAGGGGGGTTGGTTTCTGGGGGATATTCTTTTGTTTCAATAAAAACATAGTATGGGATTTTTTTTCAGACTAAGCACATTACATTGGCTGGCACAAATAGTGTCTCAGTGTTAAATAAATGAATAAATATTTTAAAAAAAATATTTTTAATTATAGGGTCAACACTTAGCTTGACTGCTTTCTGTTTGTTTTCTTAAGTTAAACACGGTAAATAACCAGAATCTAGGAAACTGTTTACGAGTGTTCTCAGAACGTTTTCATTGTGGATTTAATTCTGTGTGGATTCTACAGCAACATGTGTTTCTGGATGACTTCTGTGTCCCAGCCTAGAGTAAAAGGACTAACTAGAGTCCTCATCTAAATCCCCTGTCTGAAGGAAAATGCTTATATTAAATGAATACATGTATTTATTACCTGAATTAATTGGAGGCAATGTTGGCATTTCCTTGGGTCCTGAAGGATCAGATGATTTTGCAACAGGAACGCTAAATTTAAAGCCGCCAGCCTAACAGAGATAACAACTAAATGTCAAAGGGAAAAGTCTGGTTTATGCATACTCATAAATGAGAATGGAAGATTTCTGGTTCTTAACACTAAATATGAAAATTAAATGTGCTATTGTCTTTTATCATATTCACATCTCATTACAAGTTTAAACATGATTACTTACAGACACTGGGGGCAGCACTTCTGCTTCAGTAGATTTTACAATAGGTGACGAAAATCGGAACACAGGACTGCTAGCATGACTGGTTGGTTGCCCCTGATATTTTTAAAAAAGAATTAAATTTTTAAACAGATTGATTGAAGAAAACTACTAGTCAGGGGCTAACAATATATAAGACAGATGCATTCAAATTTTGGCATGTATTCAAAGAACTATATGACCCATGTGGGAACTCAAATGTATCTCTGCTTCTCAAGCAGCAGTTGTACCTCTACATGCTACATGACAAGTTATTTGAGTAGACCTCCGAAACAGTTATGATATGCTGCAGCCCACTGAATCTCAGGCTGCTTTAAGTGACAGAATCAAATCTTTGATGTTAATTTCTACACCTGTAGAACAATAGTTGTCACTGTCACTATTATGTTATTTCTGGGTTTTTAATTCCAGAGCTACTAAAACGTAACTAAAGAAGTACATGGTTTTATTTATATATTTTTAGGTTTCCCCCAGAAAACTAAAAATATATAAAAACCATTTACCTGCAATTCTTACATACCATTAATATGATTCTCCCAAATACTTTACTTTACAGCATGATCTAATAAACAAGAGTATGCTGTACTTCCACATGCCGGATTGCCAACTGTGCATATGTAAGACTTGCTAGGTGCTCCTAAACTCTTTTAAAAGCTGTTTACAACTATTATTACAATGAAACAACAAGGCCTTCCCCATAAAGATAAGCAAGTAGCTCACTGTAGCATTGTTGCTACATGCCTTCAAATCGTACAGCAACTCTAGTGAACCTATCATAGGGTTTTCTTGGCAAGATTTTTTCAGAAGGGGTTTGCCTTTGCCCTTCAATGAGGCTGAGATAATGTGACTTGCCCAAGGTCACTCAGTGAGTTTCCACGGCTGAGTAGGTATCTAAAAGCTGGTCTACAGATTCATGGTCAAACCACTAAATTATGCTGGTACATAAGCCAATGCACATTAAACACTGCCTTGCTGATTATGATAAAAATGGTAGAAACAACATGTCTTTATTTCACACCAGCCTTTATAGTGGAAGAGGGTAAAATAGGGCACTGGGGCTGCATGTAGGTCTCAAACCGTGTTTTCTGCTCCTGAATACCTTCAGACTGTCCTTCTGGCCTAAAAAGCAGTCAACTATCTTTTCTGGAACTCTCCAGGAACAACAGTTAACTTTTTAAATAGGTTGCACCCCTCACAGCACTGTTGTAACATAAAAAACATACTCCTTCTCTAAAACCTTTGATTATTTCCATCCCCTGCTCTCATTTTTGACAGTTGATAGGGTACCCAGAGGGTTCCAGAAGCAAAAAAAAAAAAGGTCCCTAGACCCGGAAAAGCTGTCCACCTTCTTTATATGACATCAACGGTTAACAGTTTATACCTAATTGTCCGAAAATTTAAGTCAGATGGACAGATAAGAAGTACAGCTTGATGAAACATATGAGGGAGGACGCAAAACGGAGTATGAAAAGCAAAACCTTTATTAATCTGTAAATTACCTTGTTTATTACTGACTGTGCAGCACTGACAGGTGAAGATGAAACAGTAATACTAGCAAGGGGGGCAAAGCTGAAATTTGGTAAAGATGATGAACTGATAGGTAAAGATATTTCTGGTAGTACTGGCATCTCCAACTCCTAGAACAGAGCAGTTATATGGTTATTTTTTTTTCAAATTCCATTAAAACTTCCATTTTAGCTCCACTGACCTCATTTCTACATTAAAAATGAAAGCAACCTAGTTATGGATCCGACTGTGCTGGGAACCTTCCATCCAAATACCATACTCTGTTACTGCTGCAAAATAAGAGACAGTCATGGGCTTGCAGCTATTAACAGCTAACAGCTAAAACACTAAAATAAATTCAATCACTTGGAGAATGAATAACTTGGATGTTCAAACCTTTTGAAAATAAGTGGCGAATATTTCAATTTCGAAGTTTCTGCATTTTAAGCAGATTATCACTGCAGACTTCAGAGATTTTCTTACCTCCTCTTGAGTGGGTTTTGATACATAATGGACACCTCTTTCCCTCCTCATCTTGCCACCAGCACCAGCACCTCCTGCAGGAGGCAGCCCATTAGATGCAGAAGTACTGAACTTGGGGCTTGTGACACTGTGGAATCAATATGTTGGACAGATGTTCAAGATGCATGAACTACTATGTCAAATGGAACACAACAAGCAAGAGACAAGGATGCATATGCTAAGTACGCTTCTCACCCAAATTAAAATTATGATATTTGAAGGTTTTAAGAACTGGTGCATGATTTGGCTCCCTCCTCATTTTCCCCCACTACACATATACTTATTTTCCTTACAGACTAAAAGTCTGCTTTGTTTTGTTTTAATTGGCCCTGAAACAACTCTTGAAATCTTTTTTTTTTAACTGAAGAATTAAAATGCTACAAACAAAACCAAAATTGTCTAATGACAGTCAATGACATATCAAAATATACAGAGAGGGAAGAAAATCCAGAGCAGCTGCTTAAGAATGGCAAGGTTTCTGACTGACATTAATTAGAAAAGCAAGAAGCTGCAAAACCCTTCCTGGCAACTTTCATTGGGTGAATATTTCAAAGGAAATGTTTCTTACTATTCTGAACACATGAAGTCATAGGTATTTCTGCTCCCTATTTCTGTCTTCTAACCAAGGTTGTGGAGTTTACACAATCAACCTACTTTTCTGTGGTTAGGTTAGTGGGAAGACATTATCACCTATCTCAAAACCTTATCTTCCATATTTCATATCTTGTGAATTCAAACTTGTTGTATTCTCTGAATAACAGACCACTTTGTATAAGAAGGTATTATGGTACATAATGGATTTTATACTCCATTATATACCATTATGGTGTATAATGGATTTTTCTTGCATATTCTTCCCTCCTATAGTCCCCTGTATTTCCCAGAAACCAAACATAGTGGGTTCTGTGTTGTTGCGCTGCAGTGGGAGGGATAAATAAGCAAGAAATATTTTGGGTAAATTCTAAATGGAAACAAGAATCTTGCAAAGATCATGCAAGGCTCCCAATTTCTGTGACTAGCCCTCATGGTAGCCACACTATTTCACAGGTCTCCTTGCCCTCTAGAGAGGTTTTTCAGAATGTACAGAGGGAAGGAGGAGGCAAGGAAAGAACCATTGCATAAACTCACCTTTCACCAGCACAATGCCGGCTATGATTGTAAGTAAATCATTTTCTCTAATCACTGATTTCTAAGAATGTACATAAATTTAATTATTTGCTTCAAATGAAAAAGAGCTGGAAAAGTAGCAACAGTATCTATAAACAGTCCTGTGCATCTGCGACAGATTTCACATACCTTTTCGAAGATTCTGTTTTCTGTTCTGCTGCCAGATTTTTCTCCTGCGCTGCCTGTAAAGAAAAATATGTTCCAGGCTTTAATTCATTTGTGTTCTGATTTGCTGTTATTAGAAAAAGGGAAACTAAATGTTAAAGAGAGTAACATGAAGCTAGCAATCCTTCTTTAGCCAAATGCCTCTTTCATGTTCCATTTTTAAACTTTAATATGGCTTTCTGCCATAGCACTTCTCTACTGCCCCCTTCTGTCTGAAGTCATTCAAACAATTCCTGCTGGTACAAGCTGTAGTTCTTGTTAGTAGAAAGATCCACGTGACCTTTTCTTCTCTAACCATATGCCCCTCCTGATAAAAAAAAATAAGCTGCTGTACAACAATGAGAAAAACACAGATTCTTTAATAAAGATGCTCTATTATTTTAAATGGAAAAAATAAGTTTCAATGGTTTATATTTTATAAATATTTGTACAGTCTGTTCTTTTAAGAAACTTAGTTTAGGTGCTTAAGAAAACAAAGAAAATGGGAGTGCCACTACTTCAGACATTTCAGATAACTTATAAAAATAGGTAGGATAAAATGTTGGTCTATTTAACCTCCAAGTATTTTCTTAAAGATCTAAAATAAACTAATGGACAAACATCATATGAATGGGAAACCAGTAACTGGATCTTCAAATGTTTTGTTTGCTTCTAATTTGAAAAGCACCATCTACAGTCCAAATTAGATCAGGGCAGTTGTTATGGTAAGGAGTCGGGTATGCTCAAAAATAGTACACACTTGCATGCTTTGAGATATACATACTTTATGGTTCATCTCTAGTCTCTGTCGAATCCTGCCTGAATCAGTAGTGGATGTAAGTGACGGTTTAAAATATTGCGAACGACTTGCTGACAGTGAAACAGTCTTGGGTGTTACCAGCTTCTGGACTGGAGGATAATGGGATTCAGCCTTTAAAGGAAAGTGTTCAATTAATCAATCTGAAAAAAAGCTAGTTAGTACATAGTCAACATGTATGTGGAATATCTGCAGGCCTGCTGATTGTTAACTGAATAGGCATGCTTCAAATCAGTTCCCACAATGTTTTAAAATATGTTTTTAAAATCTCTCATTTTTCATTACACGTAAAATCAACACAGTATTCTCTTCCACCAATACCAAGAAAAAATGTTAATGCCTTTGTCCAAATTCACAGAATAACATGTCTCAAAATTCCCACATTTATAGTAGAAATCAGGTACGTATCTCAAAAAATTAAACTGATACCATAGTCTAAACATGCTGCATAGATAGTAAAGCCCACTGGACATAGTGTATTTACTTTGTCTATCAGATGGGCCCTATCTAGTTCATCTTGGTAACCTCGAGGTAGCCAAACAGATACCTATAAGAAACTTACAAGCAGAAAATCAATGCAATGATCATCTCCTGCTCATGCTTCCTAGCCACTGGTATAAACAGTTATACTGCTTCTGAAACCAAAAGTAACAGTACACGACCAGTAGCCACAGATAAAGTAAAGGGCTTCAACATAGCAATTTTCAGAAGACAAAAGAAGTGCAATTTTTTCCCAAAGAATAATCCCGTTAACAACTTTCAAGATGTTTCTTTTTAAATGTAGCATCTCACTAAACCCTCCTAACATCAGTATTTATTTTCCTAACTCCACTGCGAAGTAAAACAGGTGCTCAGCACCACCTTTTAATCCTGTTGCCCTCCTTCTGGACAACTGTTTGGAAAAAAAAAATACTAAACACAGTCGCATTTTACTTTACATGCGTGGGAGAGGGAGCACCGGTATGGAGCTAAAAGTGCCTTTCTATAAATGGAAGAGACCTGGATACAGGAGAGGACTCATGCAAACAAGAAGGCGGGGGGAGAAAGAGAGAAATTCTTCCTTTTCCCTGAAGCTCATTCTTGGTACCATTTCCTCTGCTCGACAGTAATACTCTAATCCACATAAGCAGACTGGAGTAGGGAGCATAAGAGTACAAGGGGCAGCTAAAACTCAAAAGTATTCCCATTCTGTGATTTTGCAAGAACACCTGCATCATACTATATTGAGGAAACCAAAATCAAACCAAAACTAAACAATACTATTCTGAATTATTATCTTTACCAGAAGTAAGTAATTCTCCAATTATAAAAGAAATGGAGAAACTGGATTTCATAGTTAGTAACTTCTGTTATTCATAGTCAGCAACTTCTGTTATTCACTCGGAGCCAATAAGAACTGAGTATTTGGAAAGACTCTTTTCAATAAGTAGCCCACAGCCTGAAAATTCTATGCAGTTTGCATCTGCCATGTATCAAGATGTAGCCAAATGGTGCTCACTGTAAAATTTCAATATTATTAAAGCAGATCAGGACACTTTTTGAAAAGCTGCAGTTTTGGGGCTATAGTGAAAAAGTAAGTACCATAATGTTCTACTCTGTTTCTCAGAATATCAATTATACTATGGTATCAACACATACAACAGTTGTACTCAAGAAATTAACTGGATGGTTAGCAGACACATTCACTTTGGCAACAAACCATAAGCAACCTCTCTTGGCCAACAACCACTGCTGCCAACCATTCATTACAGAATGAATAGACAACTCCTCTATTTTCTATTTAATGACAGCTGGTACAGCATTAATTTTTTTTATCTGACATCTCTAGTATCTGTTGCCTGCTACATAGTGTTTAATGGATCAACCCAAGTGCAAATTTACTATATAAGATTTTTCAAATAAAATACTGTTTGCTTTTAACAAGGCCAATGCTGAAAACAAACAAATTCTAGTTTGGAGAAAAGGCAACAAACTGAGAAATGACATATCAAGAGACTAAACTGATTTTGCCTTTAATCTCTTGGTTATGAAGGTTTAAACTCTTTCCAGTGTAACACACAAATGTCAATACTAAGATGTCCACATGAGCTGCTCATCCATGTCTCTGTATAAATCATCTAGTTATACAACAAAAAAATAGGTTGAGAAAATGTTTGTTCCACTATCAGTATTTTAATTCTTAATAGTGTCTGCTTCTGTTTAGTATTTAAAATTTCAAGGAGATGCTGCAATGAGAGCTTTATAATCCCCACCCCTCCTCCCTAATGAGAGCACTAAATATAAGAAATGAAATATGCATTTTCTGAAAGATTTTGATATTTTATGGCCATTTCCACCCAACACTGTAATAGTGCTATTATTCCAAGTTTATTCTCCTATGGAATCCTGGTGTTTGTAGTTCAGGGAGGGGCGTTTAGAATTCTCAGCTGGAGAGCTCTTTGGCCTCTACAAACTGCAAACCCCACAATTCTACAGGAAGTTGAAAGTGGAATAATAGCACTATAACAGTGCAGTGTCGGAATTGCCTGTGATTCTTAGTATTATTAAAAAATAAGATACTTGGCAAAAAGAGGCATCTCTTAAAACCTATACTTATCCTGCCAATAAAAAAATGTAATAAAGGATTTTGCTGTTGCATGCCTTCAAGTCATTTCCAACTTATGGCAAACTAAGATTAACGTTATGACAGCCAGCATGGTATAGTGGTTTGAGCACTGGACTACAATCTTGGAGCTCAGGGTTCAATTCTCTGCTCAGCCATGGAAACCCACTGGGTGATCTTTGGTGTATCACACACTCTCAGCCATAGAAAACCCCTTGACAGCTTCACCTTAGGGTCAGAGATGACTTGAAGGCACACAACAACAACAACCTATCATGGGGTTTTCTTGGCAGACAGGGTTTGCCTTTGCTTTCCTCTGAGACTGAAAGAATATGACCACCCAAGGTCACCCAATGGGTTTCCATAGGCAAGCAAGGGATTTGAATGCTGGTCTCTGAGTTGTACTCCAATGCTCAAATCACTATACCGTGCTGGCTCTTCTAATACAGAGACGAAATGTAAAATACTAGGAATGTGGCTGCAAAATTTCTTCTATACTAGAACCTGACAGCTTTTCTTCCACCAAAGACATAACCAATAAACTATGAGCGGCTCTTGTCTTCTCATGCAAAGTGTGTGTAACATTGCTAAAATGAAAAGCTATGCCTCTTAATTTCTCCTTCCTGCAGTTTAATCTGGATGACACACACTAATCTCTTAGGGATGTTAAATATAGAGGACAGAGGTTCAGTTCAAGCTGAGTTGACTTTGTACACTAGTAAGCCTCCAACTTTTGTAAAAGCTGTTTTAAGTGTTTAAGTAATATTTTCCTTGCAACAACAAATGTCAAAAGTGAACAAGAAATGGATACTTAACAGAAGCTGGCAAATGCCAAAATGTTCCTATGGAATTATTAATATGGCACTTTCACCTGTACCTATCAAAGATTTAAATCTGCTTTGCAGTACTGAGAATCAAGTAGCATTGTAGTTAAAAATTTATTTACCCTTTTCCTTGGTGAATGGAAATCAGTCACATTAAGCATATTTCTTTCCACAGGCTGAAAAAGAAAACACAAAGATTAAGAAGCATGACTTTTTTAAAAAATAGGATTGTTATGCGTTAAAAAAAACACACCAAAAACTAACTTACAGATGAGAACGAAGATGAACCAGAAGAAGGAATTCTTTTAGCATCCTGTTGAATAAGCATTACAGGAAATTAAAAGAGATATACAGAGCCAGATTTTATCTAATGGAGTATTATATGCATACCAAGTTTCATATTATGTACTGAAGAAAAGTATTTAAAAAGAACAATTTACAGCTAATGGGCTTGACATCTTCTCCAGAGATTGCAATATTCGCCGTGCAGTGGAACTTGTCACACCATAGGACTGTGCATTCACTTGTTTGGCTTTCATCTGTCTTCTTATCGGTGTCTGAAAAATTAACAATATAAATGTTCCAGTATTTGTTTTCAGACTTTGCACAGAAGACAAAATGTGTCGAATAACTATGAATGTTCCGTCTGTCCCCGCCACACCTTTCTCCCATGCAGGATTCAAGGCAGCTTACCACTCAGATTAACTCAGAAAACAGAGGAGAAAAAAAATCAGTCATAATGTTGTTGTGAGGCTTCACGTTGTTTCTAATTTACGAGGACTCTAAGGCCATGGGGTTCTCTTGGCGAGATTTGTTCAGGCGGGGTTTTGCATATGCTTCCTCTGAGACTGAGAGAATGTGACTTGGTCAAGACCATCCAGTGGGTTTCTATGCCCAAGTGGGGATACCATCCCTGATCTCCAGACTCATAGTCCAGCACTCAAACCACTACACCACACTAGTTCTCATCTGATTGCACTATTAGCACACAACTAAAAAAAAGCATTATATAGCATGTTATATCAAAGCAATATGGAACTGAAAACAGTTTTAAAGCATCTAAAGCACAACAAATGGGAAGAACAGCACCTCCATTAAAAGATCATTTCATGGCAGACAGTTACCTGTTAATTCCAACACATTCCATTCCTTTCTTTCTCCTGGGAAACTAACTTCTAGGAATGAGGGCAGCACTATTACTATAAAATATTCACAGAAGATGGCTCCAATGCTCCCATCACCCATAACAAGAAGGTTTACTTTGTTATTTCAATTTCAATCACCACTTTTTTATTTGGAGGAGGGCTGTGTTTATATTATTCATGGGGAGGGAGATATTATTAATTCTCTCTCCCTTGCTTGCTTACGTGCCTTTTTTAAAAAAGTGTTAAAACAGTATTCATGTACTTGTTGTGGCAACAGCATCTATTGAAACAGCAGACTTATCTCTGGCAGGGCTATGTAACCATGCTATGTAACCATGGATGACCTGTGCTCTCCTTCCACAACCTCTTCCCATAAAAGCAATGTATGCAACTTAAGTACTGGTTTTAGTACAGCTCAAAGCTTCAGTTCAACTTTTTTTATAAGGCTACAACTTCTTCTTTCCCCCAAATATGTCAAATATATTTTATAAAAGGCACAGTTAGTTAACAAATGAAGGTTTGATGTACTGATTCAATAGTTAAGATCTTTGTACAAACTACTTAAAAATAAAATGGGAAGCTACAGCCTGTTACAAATCACATACTGACACTTCAGATCCTTGTCTCTCATTGCAGGGAGGGGAAATAGAAGGAGGGAAACATATAAGCCTAACCTTTATAGTAAGATAGTATTGTATTAGCCATGGCTTATTGGTACATCTGAACACAGCTGCTGACCTTATTTGGACATAATACTAAACTATGTTTTAGAATTATACAAACAAAACCTCAGGCTTTTCACACACACC
This sequence comes from Ctenosaura bakeri, assembly GCA_948474755.1. NCBI lineage: Eukaryota > Metazoa > Chordata > Lepidosauria > Squamata > Iguanidae > Ctenosaura > Ctenosaura bakeri. The sequence goes on along the minus strand of CAOLHI010002760.1, from coordinate 131,712 downwards.
CTTCTCAACTCCTTTTGTACAGCTGCAAAATTAGAAACTTTTACTTCTATTTTAACTTAATACAGTTTATTGTAATATGCAACCCAGGCAAGGTGATAAGTCTCAACTATAGTAGAGAAAGAAAGCAACATCTTAAATCATAATTTGAAGCTGGTAAGTTTCTCTCACCATAGGTGAGAAATGTGAATCTCTCAGCAATCCTAGCCAGTCTAGTCAGTAGTGAAGAATACTGGGAGTTGTCAATCTGACAACATCTGGAAGGGTGCACAGTTCCCATCTTTGCTGTAAACTGTTAAGGCGAATTAGTTTAGGGTTTGTAATATTAAAATTGTGCTCAGAAAGCAAAAGTCAGAGGCCCACATGTCTCATTTCACGTCTATGTCACACTCAGAGGAACATTTACTGTTACTGTTGTTATGACAATCAAATATTCTTGTAGTATGCAAATAAGCATACTGTGAAAAGTACCTATAAGAACAGTAAGTATAATCAATGCTATATACTTTCTCTTCTGTTCAATCCATGTATCCTTGCTAGATCGTCTGAACATTTCTTACCTGATATGGAGTAATCCGTACTTTAGACTGCCTTGCTGCTGCAGCTGCACCACCATACATAGTTTTTCCAGGATAAAATGGTGAATTTCCAAACTGGTTTGTCTTAAGAACTGATGCACTACCAAGTGACTGCAAACATACATCAATATCAAATTAGCAAAGTGAATATAGAAGTAGCATGATTAAAACAAGTGCATGCAGTACTTACAGGGGAAAGCGCTCCAAAGGCTGACAGATTAAAACCAGGCTTTTTAGAGCTGGTAGTTGACTGCTGAGAAAGGGAGACAGGTCGTTCAGTCTCTGTAGACCACAGAGGTGGTACTGAAGCATTTTTTGAAACTGCTATGTCTATAAGGCAAACAAATAAAAACCACATATGCACAACTGCATCAGTACTTCATTTACAACACTTTATAAATACTTCCAATACTTTATTATAAAGTGGATTTTAAGCCAAAGTCACCAAAGAAGAGCTAATATAAATATGTAATATGAAAATAAGCACAATACTAAAATTTTGCAGGGTTTTTATATAATCGACTGATATGATCGATTGAAATATTATTAAGTCACAATGCTACTTGCAAATCTACAATTTCTTCACACACAAATACAAAACTTTTCCATGCTCAGTTCTGGAAAGAATGGAAAAGTGGAAGGAAGATTTGGAGATATACACAGAATTTTCTCCCTCTCCTTTTCATCAGAGAAAGCGTATAGATGGTTGGGAATTTGTGTGTGTCTGAACAGTTCACACGGAGTTGGTAAACATACTAGGCATCAGTATCGATAAAAGAAGAATGCAGAGGAACAGCATACAAAACCTGTACTGCAATTGCATAGACTACAAATACCCTTATGCTACACTTGAAAGATCCTGTGCATTGGAAATAGTAAATATTTTTGAAGTATAAATAAACTGTTAGTTTACATTAATTGTATATTCTGCATGGCAACAGAGTTATGCAATGATGGTTACAATAACCACACAAATAGAGACCAACAGACAATGCTCTGATTGACAAATATGATTTTGACCTCCCATTAAGACATTCAAAGTAATTTCTACTCTGCTTTCAATCACCCTCTGAGCCTGCATTAATGAATAAGCAAAGGGCCTTCTCAATGCACTGGCAAGGCTCCAGAACCCCCACTCTTGGGAGGCCCTTCAACAGCTTGTAAATATCATACTGTCCCAATGGCCTTCTATTACACCTAATTTCCTTTCCCAGGATTAACCAACGATAACTCGCTCTTGTTACTATGATCTGTATATACCGTATTAATAGCTGTTGTTGTCTATTCTGTTTTTTTTTTAAATGACATGGCTTGTTTTTACTTATTTGTCAGCTATTTGGGAGGCTCTGGATGAAAAAAACTTAAAAAATAAATACTAATCTGCACAAACACTCTGTTCACAGAAGGAATATTTAGTTACAGAGGACATAAAAAAAGAGCAGGGTCTCTGAAACGTGCCAACAGAAGTAGTGTGCTTCAAAGGACATTGAGTGATAAAATTTTGGTTTTGAATGCGTTATAGATTTTATCTGCACTCCAATTTTCTATTACTGAAGTTTTCTCTGCTTTGGTTCCTCCTCCCACATCACCTTGGCAATCATCCTAAATCCTAATGCCTTTTTCCCACCTCACTGCTGCTTTATTGCGGTTCCACTTAGATGTCATAGATAATAACTACCTACAAACTTGTACTTCTGATTTCTTTCTTTCTTGAACTTACGGAGCAATATTGACATGGCCTCCTAGGCACAAGTGGGTGGCAATCACAGCAAAATTACTACATCTCAAAAATCACTGCCCACATACCAAACAGGTAGAGATTAACTATACAAAAGTTATCCCAAACATTCTAGTGAAGAAGCTTCTTACAGGGACCATGCAACTCCCCTGCTACAACAGCTGCAACAACTGCCAGTTTGCTTCTGGCACAATTCAAATTATTCATTATGGGCTATAAAATCTAATATGGCAAAGGTCCAGGCTATCTGGCAGATCATATCTACTTATAGGAGCCTGCCAGGGCCTCAGATCTACAGGAGAGGTAATCCTCTCAATCCCACCATTGCCACAGGCATGGCTGGTGGAGATGTGAGATATGGCCTTCTTGGGGGCTGCTCCTGGACCCTGGAACTCCCTTCCCAGGAAGGCCAGAACAGTCTCTTCCTTGCTATCCTTCCCTCAACAGGTAAAACTCTCTTTATTCTGATAGGCTTTCAAAAGAGAAGGTTTTTAAAGAACAGGCTGAGGGTATTGCATTGTTGTAAATTGTATTGTTTTAAAACTGAACTGTATTAAACTGCAGTTTATCTTTTTAAGTGTAGATTTAAGTGAGTTTTTTTAGCACTTTGAACAGGTAATTCCATTTCAATGTTCACTTATTGTATGTTTTTAGCTGTATTGTTCTTTTCAAAATTGAAAGCCGCTTTGAATCGCAGTTTTGGGAGATGATGATGGTTACCTTTATCAGATGCCCTTGAAGAGAAGCCACTTGTAGTTGAGATGTTGTCATCATCATGCTGAGAGGTAGAATCTTTCATTTCCTTTCCAACTGGAAGTCCAGAATTACTAATTGGAAATGCAGATGATGTAGAGGGCTGACAAAGTGGTGGCGGGGAGTCTAAGATGTTACAATTAAGATGACTCCGATGGAGAGAGGGTCTTGTTAAAATATCTGTGAAGTTTAAACTGGATCTACTTGTTGAAGGCTCTAAAGAGGAACGAAGCAACACAATTAGAACTCTCTTAAGCATCAAGTGATTGTACAGAGAATTCAAGAGCTATTTCCTATCAACAGTACTTCTCCTGTCAAGCTTCAAGTGTAAAACACTGATAAGCTAAATTTAACTTGTACCACATATGTATAAGATTTTGCTTACCCATCTGGGAATAGCTACTATATTTCTCCCAACTATTACACTGCTACAATACAATCACAGCTAATTGCACATTAGCTATCAAGTAACAAGAAAGAAAAGAATTTTGCAATGCTAATTTATATGCCTGCATTCAAATAGTTTCCTAAAAGTAATGGAATGAGAATATTACAAAATGATAGGTTAATTTAAACACACTGAAGATGATAAATTCAATAAACTTACGGACAGAGTCATAAGAAAGCTAAAATATATTCTAATAACTATTTTTGCTACAAGTTCCATCTTCTCAATTTTAAAAATATAAATGCACTATACAGATCTGTCTCTGGCACCTCTTTTTCAAGGTGCAGTGAAAAACAGAAGTGTCTGGCTAATATTTTCTTTTTCTAATAATACTAATGGTACACTAGACATTGGGAAGATAAAATATACTACCCATTAATGTAAAGGATTACAAGTTCAGGTTTTTGATTCAATTTGAAACAGTATATTGGCAGATAGGAATAGCACGCTTACCAATTTACTTTGGTTTTTAAACTTAATGTTGCAACAACTTTTCTGACTGGGAGAATGGATTAAAATCTAAAATACAGGAAATATAGTGAAAAAGCTACACACTGAAATTGGATCTAGAGGCATAACTTCATGAAAACACAGTGAGCTAATTTCCCCTCCCTTAATGGCATCCCTCTCCCATTAGCTGTATGGAGTCAGAGAAGACCCCTTTTTTTGGAAGATAGGGTTATGTGGGAGGGCACTAATGGTACCACTGCCTACTGCTTTACCAAAATTTTTAAAAGATAGCTGTAAGAATGGAGAAAAACTATAACATACCTTCTAAAGTAATTCCTGTTGGCTCAGGAGTGATTCGTCCATCAATTTCAAGGGCATTGTGAGCAACATCATCTGCGAAGGCAGGATGATAGTTTACATTTTCTTCCAAGTTCCTCTGTTCACCTCGGGATGTCTCTTCATTTTGCCTGAAGTATCTCTGAAGCCAAGTTGGGACAATACTTTTCACAGATTCCTTCACAATATTTATAATTCCCTGTTTTAAATAAAGAACAAATCCCTTTAAATTACATTGAGAAAGTCCATTACAAGATCCAATTTACTAGCTAAAATCCTCCTTCAGTGTATCAGAACCTGGACTTATTTGGCAGCTATTTACAGTGATATCAGATAGCAAATAGTAAACCTCAAGATTTATTTAGTAAGAACCTTTTGCTGATAAATCCATTACGGCTTCTGCAACAACTGTATTAACGTTTCTAAATGGCTGTTTGCATTCTGGAATTATAGCATTAATCCATAACAATTTCTCTGTGCAGTTATGAAGCACAGAAATATTCTTATGCACAGAGGCCTACAATTTTAACATGCTGCCTTCTGATAGGTGTGACAACCCTGCAGCTTCCTCTCCACCTCGGAGATGGCGGACAAGAAAGTTTCCAATAGCTGAGTTCCTCTCCAGAACATAGGGCAACTAAAGAGACTATCCTTTTCTCTCTACAGGTCCACTAAAGGGGAGAACCCTGGGATTGTTTTGGTGTGCTGCTTCTGAGGCACTTGGAATGCCTTGGAAGTGTAGTACCAAAACAAGGTCCAAGTTAGAAACTGACATGGAGCTTCTTATTTTTGCACAGCACTCCCACACAGCATAGTTCTCAGACAATTCTCCCACTATTCCCCCCCCACCTTGAAGCTTAGAACTCCAGCAGGGAACATGGGATTATCCTTAACCTTGCACTGTGTTTCAGAGGCACAGCATGAGGTCAGGCATAAGTCTCCATCCCTCCAGGGACATCAGAGTTCTGGCAAGCACAAATTGTTGGCTGATCATCAAAGCTAGTCAAAATTTGCTGACTCCTCCTAATGTATTTCCAGGAAGGGGAGACAAATAATAAAGGACACAGCTCATAAGTGATGCTGAAGCATATAGGAAAAGGAAAAACAAGTACTACTCTCTCACAAAAAGGACTGAAAACTATATCACTTACAGGGTTGTTCAACCTCTGCAATATTTTCATTCTCTTTGAAAATTTAATTAAATATTTGGCATTTAGAAGTTTTGGAAAGGACAACAATATGAACAATTGTTGCATTTCTTGCAATGAAGTCCATTGACTTCAGCATTCTATTAGGAAATAAAAAAATTGTTTTTAAAACAACCAACTATATCTGTCTTCAGTCTATTGTGTCATTTTCTATTTTCCTTTCTGTTATACCAAACACAGGCCATACACAATAACAAGTTTATCATAATACAGAATTCTGAATCCAATTATCAGCCACAACTAGAGTAGACTCATGGAATCAACTGAACTTATGTAAATTTTTGTCTACCAAGTTCCCACTGATCCAACAGCTCCACTCTAGCTGGGGCTAATAGTGGGATTTAGCCCAAAGAATGTTGCTCATCAGACAAAGTATACTATTTAAATGTTACTATCCCCAGTAGTTCAGAATTCTTAAAAATGTAACAAATATTGCTCAGTTTTAATCATCTCAACTTCTATTTAACTACCTGAGTACATTTAACAAGTCTCCTTAATTCCCTAACATTAGTGAGGAGATGAAGTGTAACACACAAATGAGATAAACAAAGAATTCAAAACCACTGAATCAAAAGAGGTAAAATAATATTAAATTATTTTATTTCAACTTTCAACAAAATGTGAGTGATTACTGACTGAACTAGGGATTGTTAACTTCATCATTCCAGAGTGGGGCTGTAGTTTATTCTCTGAGCCATGTCTGCAAGCTGGAAGTACTCAAAAACTGATCAAGATACAAGTTGGCAGCTTCCATATCAGAGTTTGGCACCATCTATCAGTAAGAATATCCCAGTAATGGAGCGCATGCAATCATGGAGTATACAACTAAAGCATTACAAGCAAAATGCAATAGACATAATATTAACCTGTGGACATTATTACTTACAGCTTGAAACAGGGCTGATGGCAAACTCTATTATATTCCATGTCAATTGTGTTATGCCTAATTAAAGTACAGGATTTTCCAATATTTGTTTGTTTTTTTTAGGTTGATACAGCAAGGCTTGTGTTGCCAACTAGAAAGTAGTGATTTAGATCATTGTAATTTAAGAACAATAAGGTTGCCTTTGAAGGAATCACTTCCCAGTGTTCCATGAAGTTCTAATTTGTATCAACGTTCTTGCCCAGTCAACCTTTTCAGAATTATACCAAATACCCTGCAATAAACAATATTCTTCTGTTCTAAATCAACTTTTACATTAAGTAGATAATAAAAAGTAAGTGGAAGGTGATAAACACATACTGATCACTACCATACTGACAAACAGTTCAGTAAGCAAAGTTAGGACTATAGCTGCATTTAAGGATAAGCTTACTTTGTCAGATGTAGTGTAGAGCCAGTTACGGAGTGCAAGGTTATATTATACACACACTTGAATGACTTCGGCTATGTCTTACATACATGCAACTTCAGTGATGCTCAAATCAAATCCATCAAACATTAATCTCATTAATCTCGGACAACCGTGCCTAGTTAATACTTTGAGGCACCTAGGAACTCTAGGGATCTCCAAGTAGGGCTAGGAAAAGAATCCTGCCTCAACCCCTGGATAGTTGTTGTCAGTCAGGGTTGATAATACTGGACTAGATGGAACAGTAGTCTGATTTAGTTCAGCAGTTTACTATGATCCTAAGGAATAAGCGAGGCAGACCAATAATACAGTACTTCTTCCATGTAGTATGACTTATAAGTCATTTTCCCTTCTAACGTTTTAACTGTTGGTTGCAAACTTTAGAACTAAACCACTTCTGTTTTGATTTTGTGAGGTTCATTATAAAAAAGAGAGAACAGTTGTCGAAGGGATCAACATGCAAGGCGTCACTTCATTCCTCTCTCCCACCTCGTCATTATTTCCACAGCAACATAAAATTTCAATTTAAACTAAGACATATGAATGACATTAACCATTTTTGACTGCTGACTACTTCAACTTACAAATTATAGACTAAATCAGATGTTATACAAGCAAACATCCAGACATGCAATATAAGTTTTCCTTTCCAACTTCCACCTGAAGACTGAATGCATTATGAAGTGTATCCCAACCCTCTGAAGCAGATTTGGAAACTAGGCAGAGGGTTGTAGGAGAGATCAGGAATTCAGTCAGATAACAGTGCCCATTCTTCTGGCAAAAGGGCACAACTGGATACATGAAATGGGGCAGGGAGGGGATAAATAAGGCTGTCCAGGGTGAACTAACTAGGACAGTCACTGCTTCTATCCATATGCGAGGCAGCTCTTTTTCTGTCCTAACACCTTTTCTAGACTAGTTGTAGGTGATCATCGTTATGCCAGAATATCGCAGTAATAACATCTACACATAATACATTTATTTTGAATTTATTTTCATCATCATTCTACCAGAGGACATTTTGGTACCCCACGTCATATTTGGTTGTACAATTCACAAATAACTACCTATAAGAGAGACATTTTACAATATTGACACCCGAAAAGTTTTAGTCATCTAATGTTCCCATGTTTCAGCTACCTGCCATGTTTTTTTAACATATGAAAAACAGCTGTGACAAAAACTGTCCCAAGAAATCTATTGCATTTTTGCCACTGGAGTACCCCCCCTAATATAATGTATTGGGATAAAAATGTCCTTTGTCATTTTGTGGGTGAAACAGGGCAAAGAGAAGCTACTATTAAGTACCCAAATGAGAAAAAAGCTGTCTCTCTGCTCAGAGGTGGGAAGACATCAAGCTGATATTCACTCAAGTCCTTTCTAGTAAGAAGCAAATGGATATAGTATATCATGAAAGGCAGAAATGGAAGAAACTGGTGCAGACTGTCACACTCAATTCACCGCAGAACAGCCAGAGACATCATTTGCAAACAGCCAGGATCAAAGAAGAATGCAAATAAAGAAGCAGTGCTAGAGATCTTCAAACTGCTCCTCACAGAAAACATCCTTTAACACAGAGGTGAGTGACTTTGCCTACACAGCAAATAAAATGACATGTCTGCTATTGCTATTTACTATTACAAAAAGTTAAGTGGAGAATATAATGAGTAACAAGCTATTCTGTAAATTACTGCAGAATATTGCAATACCCAGCTCATGGCCGACAATTTTCTTAAAACAAATTGATGCATCATAGAGTTTGGGAAAAAGTAAGTACTCAAACACACACGAGGCAAATTACTTCAAATCTATTTCATAAAAAGACTTCTCATAAATCAAACAGATTTTAATAAAATGTCCAATGTCCAAAGTGATAAGTAGTACTTCAAAGCCCGTGTGGTCCAGTGGTTTCAATGTTGGGACTAGGACACTGGGAGACCTGGGTTCGAAAGTCCACTTGGCCAAGGAAACCCACTAGGTAACTTTGTGCAAGTTGCACTCTCTCAGTCCCACAGAAAGCCAAGGGAAACCCTCTTTGAACAAATTCTGCCAAGAAAACCCTGTAATAGGGTCACCATACATCAGAAATGAACTGTAGGCATACAACAACAAATCTAATTTATTACACACATCAGTAAGACCAGATTTCCAGGTTAACTGGCATGCTTATAATCCGGATTCTTGAGTCCTGTAATTTTTGGTAATGTCTGTGCTCTTTTCAGGAGTATTAACATTCACCAAATTCTCATCACATAATATTCTGTCATGGAAGCAATTTGCAGACACACTCTCATATAATATAAACTTGAAAAATATTCTTAACGTAACATATTAACCATGTACAAAACATTTTTATTTTGTAAATGTCAGTTTTCTATTTGAGCATCACTGAACATGACTATGTAAAAACATGGTACGTTTACTGTTATACTGTAATGTTGAAATAAGTTCAGAACACATACTTCAAAATTTTGCTATAAAGCCACAACCAAACTGATTTCCAAGTGCTAAATTTAGAACATATGTGGGCAAAGTATGCCCCTAGGCCAACATATAGCCCATAAGGTTGGTTTTAGGGCCCAGATCTAGGCCCACACTTTTTCTGGGGAAAAAAAACTAACCTCGCTTGGAAGCCTGAGGAACAGGTGGGTTCACCTTTTAAATAGGTCACAGGGGCTATCTGCATTATTTAACACAAAAAATAACATTTTTTCAAAGCCAAAAGTATCCTTTTGACCACTTTAATTTTTTTTTCTTTTGTGGGAGTCCATGAGGCATCTGGAAGGTCCCAGGTAGAAAACTGGACCCTGGATTTGCCTCCTCTGAATTAGACTACCGAACGTGTACTAAAAGCACAACACTTTCTCAACCTTCTTCTGAATCTATACAGACCAGAGTCCATTACATGTTACCAACATACTACACATTTCTCATAATCTAACCATGCAGTACTCTTAAGTACTATAAGTCTACAGTTTAAATAAGAACACAGTTGGTCTCACTACAAACTCTTTAGTTCGTTGGGGCAAAGTTTGTATTACATATCCTCTTTGCATCAAGCTGAAATGGGGAAAGCATCTGCCCATTCAAATATCCAAAAATATTTTTTTTAAAAAAATATGTTTAGGACCAGAGTTTACAGATGTGTCATGTTGGCTTAAGCACTATACAGCCCAGAAATTGCAAACTGTGGATGCGCCTTGAGAGATAACCTGCAAATTCTAATGTACAATGGTAGAAACTTTGCTTACTTAGAATTTACCCTGCATGCACTGATGCACTCCCTTCATCTTTCACGTTCAAATCCCAAAGAGGAAGATGAACATCTGGGACCTGCAAAAATACTCTTCTTGCCTTACATTATGAAACATGCATCTTACTGTATTCCTAGAGAAATGTTCTTCTGTACCTAGCCTCATGAGCAAATTTGTTTACAACACCATTAGTGATCATATGACACATCTCTTAAGACATCAACCTTAGCTCCCAATTTCCTGGTTTTATGGAACTTGAATTAAGAACGAGACAAACCTTAATTCTGATCTTAAACCAGCAGGTTGTTTTTTTTAATGTTCCCTGTTTCTGATAAGGAAATTTATCATTACAATGTGCTGGAAACACACAAACAAACTCTCTTTCATGCTACACAATTACAGCACTTGAATGCACAATACAGTTATAACGCTTAACTGCCATGGCTGCATCCTACAGAATTTTGGAATTTTTACTTTTGTGAGGTACTTAGAATTATCTGTCAGAGAACTCTATTTCATCATAACTGTCACTATAATCATGTAGTGAGAAAGAGACATCAGAGAAGCTCCCATGAACAAGTCATTAACAGGGTAGATATGGATATGCCACATTTTTTTCAAAAGGGTTTATTGCTAATGATCTTCTGTCTTGTAGAGTGCCTTCTGCTGTCCTTAGTAATATCTTACTCTTTGCTCCAGTTGGCAGGAGTGACAGCACTAGGAACACTGGACTTATGTGACAAAACCCCCACTGACTTAAAATGGATATCTAATTTAAAAAATATTGTACTAGCTTCAGTGAAATTTAGTGTATTTACTAATTATTTGCAAAAACTCTATTTATGCAGTTTGAACTGTTATCTAAATTGTCATCTAACCCCTAAACTACAGTTTTTAAAAAGGTTTCCTATTTACAATAGGAAAATTCCTATGCTACTATAAGTTTTGAAGTGGTTTATTTAGAATATTAAAAACTAGAGCTAGCAAGTCAACAAGCATCATTTATTGTTTCTCTTGTGATGCACACACATTTTGAATCTACAGAACTTCTGGGAAAACAAAGGGGAACTCTACTGGTCATATTCATAAACTGACCTAAACCCAGTTGCCGATCCCAACCAGAGCAAGACTCACTGAATCAGTGAGTTTTCTGTGAAGTCTTACAATTCAGCAGTAGATTCAATCTAGTCTGCTCTACATGGGACAAACATTTGCATTTAGACTGTAATACTACAGTTACTATCTGTGCACAAAAACTGTTGATTTGTAAACAGGTAACTATACACATTGATTACTCAACATATAACCTAAGTCAGATTTAGGCAACTGCAGTGGCAACTGTACCCATGTGGTGTTCTGCAACACCACATTTTTTGTTCTTCTGTTGGCTCTGGACGTGTTTTTCACTAATCTGCCACCCCTGGAAGCCTCCAGGAACCTCCAAGAATGGGAACTAATCCTTTTCAGGCATTTTTTTTTTGCATGAAGTTTTTTGTTTGTGTATGAATTTTGTGGGGTACAAAATGGTATTAGAGGCTTCATGTTGCATGTTCCTCATTGCTGATCTAGATACACAGACTGTACATCTATACAATGCACCCTCCATATATGCAAGGGTTCCATTTCAGGAACACCTGTGAATAGCAAAATTCACAAATACTTGTATCCCATTATATTCAATGGCAGGGACATGTGCACAGATACTTCAGCATGTCATTTTAGGTATATGACACAACATCAACATGGATACTCAAACTTGCACTTCTGGAGACCACAAACAAGGAGGGTCCGTTGTATTTGCACTGACACGTTTAAGGGTACATGTGTCACACAGGGAATATTTTGCTGACAACAGAAGAACACATGGCAGAATACTGTAAACGATGCACCGTGATATTTGTCACACAGGGAATATTTTGCTGACAACAGAAGAACACATGGCAGAATACTGTAAACGATGCACCGTGATATTTAAGCCTCTTGAAAAACAAAAAGCAAAAATAAGGAACTTTTTTTGAACTAAGAAAATCGATTTCTTTTATATCTATTCACAAAAATTATTCCAATCTACACAAAACAAGTGCAAATATGTTTCATGGGGATGCAATAGGTCTGTGTTCTCTGAAAAGCTACTAATAACTACATAAAACAGGGACAGGAAGCACATAGCTCACCAGCTATTAAATTACAACTCTCATTGGCTATGCCAGCAAGAGCTAAACTGAGTTTCAAACTAAAAACGTGAAGAGATGCATATTCTGAATTTATCTGTTATAAACAGGTAGTTTAGATTTGAAGAAAAAAAGAGTATTCACCTGAAATACCACATAAAACTTTGAAAACTGAATAAAAATGCTAGCAAAAGTGAAAAATACTTGCTGACAAGAAAAGGAAGCAATAAGAAAAAAATTGGATAATTATGATATTTAGTAAGTCCTCAGTGTACTAAAGTTTCAACTGCTACAGAAGACACACTTACTCCTTTGAAAACTAGAATCCTCCTTATTTACAAAGTGAGGGTGAGAAACTGCTTTATTCAGAAGTTCCAGCATTACCACCAGAAATCTGTATCAAATATCTTATCATTAGTATCAAAGTACCTAGTGCCAGGATAGTTGTGTAACTGTCATTATTACTGTCAATAGTTCTCCATTTCTACTCACTCTCTCATCACTGTTCTCTGAAAGCCCAAGGCATCACTCCATGCAGTGAAGGAAGTAGGCTGTGTCTTCATGAAAGTTCATGCTATACTAAATGTTAGTCTTGATGGTGCCACACAAATTTTTATTAATATAGTTTCTGAACAGAGTAAAGTGCAGACCTCAAAACTGTTTTTGTTTTCTCTGACGCCTTGACTCCCCAGACCATCACTTTCCTGTCCCACAAAAAAGGCTGAATCTACTGTCCTGAAAGCCCCTGGAAGTAGCAGTTCACCAGTTTTAATAGGTTGTACACATCATCCACATTAATATGCAATCTCTGGAGAATCCCAAATGCAGCAAATTGACCTTGCAGACCTGCAGCAGTCATCCACCCCATTTCTAAACAAACCAAAATAAAAATAGCAGACTGGCAGCTACACAGCCCTGGGCTGGAATGCTGATGTAGGCCTCAGCTTGCTACTCTTTGGCACCAAACCTGCTTCTAAATAAATAATGTGTGACAGTATTAGTTTGTGCTTTATTCATTCATCTGCCAAGAGATCTACACTCTTAAGAGTACATCAATAAAATATACACAATAAACAAATGAACATATAATCTTTATGTGGTCAATGAAATTGATACTGAAATTGATATCAAGTTGGGGTTGTGTAAATAAGTATGGCTTTAATATGTACCTAAAACTAAGAACAGTTGGAGCATGTCAAATTTTAGAAGATGAGCATTCACATAGTAATTGCCATCATAACAACTGCAGAGTAGATCTCAGGGAATATGTGGTACTTCCAGGAGAGCCTTTCCAGATATCTCAAAGGCTGAATAAGGGAGAAGTGGTTTCTCATGTAATCAGGCCACAAATCAGTATGGACTTTAGAAATAACCAACAAAACTGTAAATAATGCAGCCAGTGCAATTATTTCAGCAGAGATTTTATGTGTTACCAGTAGGCTGCTCCACACACAAGCATTCTGAACCAGCTGCAGTTTTTTGAGTCAGCATTACAAGCAACACAACACAGAGGGTATTGCAGTAGTCTAGGCTTGAGGCTACCAATGTCTGGATCATAGAGCCAAAACATGCTGCTACAACCTGGTGTATCCGTTAAAACTGATAAAAGTCATTACAAGCCACTGAAGTAATTTGAGCTCCCAGTAACACAGATGGATCCAGAAGTATCCTCAAGATGCAAACTTGATCCTTCAAAGAGTAAGCAACCCAGTCCACAAGGGACAGTACTTATCTCCCAGACAAAGGAACTACTCATCCACACAGAATCCTCCGTTAATTGGCCCTTATCCAGACCACAACTGTTACCCTGATTTCTGGGGTCCCAGGAGGGACACCTCAATGTGCTCACAATGGGGAAGGGAATTAGCAGAGCACAAGCTAGCAATATGAGAGGCAGGGCAACCTAGCAAGATCTTGAACCCAATGTCTACAGGGTCAGGCTGAGTCAAGGAGTAAACAGAAGTAATTAATAATTGTTTTTATTGATGTACAGCACAGTCAAGCACGTGTATGCAACACACTCACACAGAGAACTATTGAAATAAAGGTAGGAGTTGGATAGAGGGATTTTGAGGAGGTTTTGTATGGGAAATACTACACTTGTCCTGAAGCCCGGGTAGTCTGAAAAGAAAGTCCGTAGAAGTGTAGTTTCTCAGCACGAGGAGCTGAGGGGAAGGCTTGCCGAACGAAGCGACAGCAAGGCAGGATGGAAGCCAAGATCGATCCAAAGAGACACTCAAAGTCAGGGGGTCTTATAGAGGAAAATGTGCCCGTAGGCTAGTCCGTTCCCGGGGATAACAATGAATTTCGGGCTGGAGACAAAGCCTCCAAAAGGTCAGTATTTTACATGATTGAGTTATGACAGCATTGTCAATAGAGTAGCCAGTATGCAAATGCGGAGTGCTTGACAGTTGAGTATTTGGCTTGTCAAGCTGCCTGCTCGGGGCAGGGAGTTCTTTGTAAGTAGCGTGCACACATAATGGATCTAAAAGAGAGTACTTGCCTTGAGGTCTCCTAAAGCGGCAGTCTGGCTATTACTGGCCTGCCTGGATCTGTTTTGAATGGTTCAGCTATTTGCGACCGTGCCTGTGTGTGTGCTTGTCCAGGGGCCTTGCAAGCACGTGGAGAGGAATGGGTGAAGAAGGCCAAATTATTGATATCAAATGATATCTGATATCCCACAAGTCCAGGCTAGAAACTACGGTAACAACTGTATCCAGGCCCTGCTCCAGAATTCGCAGCTACACACCTGGTTAAAATGTGACAAGAGTAAAGTCAGGTGTCATCAGAATATTTATGACATTTTGATCCTGATGTCCTGAGGATCAGTTTCAAGAGTTTCACACAAAAAGCACTGAGATAAGATGGTATCCTGTGGCAACCTACAGCACACCTGCTATGGGCAAGAAACAATCTTCCAATGTGATTGTGACAGAAGAAGACTCACCAAAGTACATGGCTGAGAACTCCAACCTACTAAGTCATTTCAAAAGGATACCCATGGTTGATCAATTCAGTCCTGAAACTAAGCCTATACTCAGATTGAAATGAGTCTTAGATAATCAGTGTCATCTAAAACTTCCTACAACTGTACTACTTAATTTGTTCAAATACTGATCCTAAAAGAAGTGATTCCAATTGGCCAGTACTTATCCAAGACCAATTCTCTAATCCCAAACTTTTCCTCTGCCTCCTCTAGCTTTTATTCATTCTGCCCATGGTCTCACAAATTTTTTCTCCCCTCAAATATTCCACTCTCACTCAGAATTGACTATCAAAAATATTTTTGAAGGAACTGTTTAGAGCCAAAAAAAGGTTGTGCTCCAGGGGTCCTGCAGGGATGAAAGGGTTGAAGTCCTCCTAGCTCCATATGTTATGGTCCCAATTCATGTAGTCTGGCCTTTTGAAGTTGCATTTTGTAACTGAAGGCACAAGTCACTGCATATAGAATTCAGGAAATCTCCTCTGCAACATGCATGCTCCCTGAAAACATTGGAGTACTGGAAGCACTTTAGCTTCAGAAAGAAATGTTGCCAGTAGTTTTTAATATAGACTTTAATGACGTAGAAAAACTTAATGACTATTGCTCAGAACATAAGCAAACTAAAACAAGAAGTTTACATAAAGTACATTAGTAATTTTCACAGAAATGTGAGAGAAATATATGCTTATCTGAAATTTGAAGGAAAAAAAGTGTCAACTCTATTTTTAAAATGCACTGACCTACCACAATTTTTATTGAATTGGGTTGAAATGTGACACAATTAGAGACTGTATAAAGTTAATTACAAACCCATAATTTCAAATTATTAGGTCAACAACTGTCACTTTTATAAGCTGCAGAATCTGATGGATTACAATGGCAGGACCTTTTGTGAGGGAGGGGGAATTCACTCATTACTCTTTAACTCTCAGAGACTGTTATTCAATTTTCAAGTTCCCTTCCTTCAGAGATTTAAAACACCATAGCTCACTTACGAGAAGACTTACAGTATTGCTACATTTGGGCAAGTACTTTTTCACCTGGAATAATGCCATACTGGCAAAGATTTAAGTGATTTCATTAAGAAGTTATCCATCTTAAGTCTTTCATAGATGGGTGGCCCAAACAATAAAATAAGCTATACAAACTGCTGTGCTATCACAAGTAACCAAAGGTTGCAGTCTTATGCACATCTGCATAAGCATGCATATGAATAGACTGGAAGTTTTCTTTGGAATCTGGGCTGCCAAAAGGAAATTTACTTCTAGTACCCAATAAAGAAATTAAATTCACAACTGAGAACAAAGAAATCTATAGACTCATAAGATTTTGGCAACTTTTTAAAAAATTGTAAAAGTTATTTTAAAGATATTCTTTTAGAGATAGAAAAACTGAAAAACACAATCAAATGTGGCAAATGATCAATGATATACAGAGTTCTTGTTAACTTTTATAGAGAAGCAATGACTGTTGATTAAATACTTTGAATCTACTTAAGCCTTATACGGACATATCTCAGTAACAAAGCCTCTGATGAAGAAGCTCCTTTTTAGAAAATCTTTTTATGACTGCCCAGGCCCCTTTCCCTCAGCCTCTGTCTAGTTGGGAGGTTTTTTAGCAGCCTCAGTATTGGGAACACAGTGAAGTAGGGCATGAGAAATCCAGATTTTCAGTGTTAGGCTGTAGCAGCATGTCTGCAAGAAACAATGCAATGAAGCTTAAGATGGGAAAAGGTGGGATCTTATCTAGCAGATATTACTTTAGCTGTGTGTGCCTGCCCACCAAAGGGAAGGTAAACAGCAGCTCCCTCCAGAATCCTTTACTGAACACACATGAAATACAAAAGGGGAAGAATAGATAAACCTGCCTTACCATCTCCTCCCAGTATGTTTAAAAAGAGTGCAGATCTACCAGCTGGCCACCAAAATGAAAATCATAAGAAAAGAGGAGGCTGGTGGAAGAAAAAAATTGTTGCTGAATGCATTTTGGAACAAGCTTTCAAGTGGTCTCTAGAAAACTGAAGATGTTTTTGTTTAATTATGCAATGTTTACCTGATCTGGTTGTTTCATTCCACATGTGCATATTGTTAGTTTTGGATAAAATGCATTAGGAAGATGAAAAAGAAACATAGACTTATAGTGTCAGATTGCAAGAACATGTCTGCAGTAAACAATGCAGAAACCCCTGAGCTGCAAAAGAATGGGGCTCTGTTCTAGACAATTCTACTGCAGCTGCCTGCAATGGACAAGGTAAACAGCAGTTGACTTCCGAATCCTTTACTGAGCATGTGCAAACAGCCAAACAAAGAGAAAAGGGGGAACAAATAAGCTTGCCTCACAAGCTCCCCTCAGCATGTTAAAAAGAAGCACAGATCTCTTCAGTTTCATCACCAGACTGGAACTCATAAAAAATGGAGGCCGATGAAAGAAAAAGTTATCCCTAGATACAATTTGGAAGAGGTCTTCAAGTGCTCTCTGGAAGGTTCAAAGTGTCTTTGTTGACTTATGGAAGGCCTATCTGACCTGGTTGATTCATTTCACATGAGCATATTGTTTAGCTTTGAATAAAAAGTTTACTGAAACATATTGAACTGCTGTTTTTTGCTGTGATGCAGGAGCCTGCCCTTATTCTTTCCATGTTAC
Organism: Ctenosaura bakeri; assembly: GCA_948474755.1. Classification (NCBI taxonomy): domain Eukaryota; kingdom Metazoa; phylum Chordata; class Lepidosauria; order Squamata; family Iguanidae; genus Ctenosaura; species Ctenosaura bakeri. Next base: position 113,801 of record CAOLHI010002760.1, on the reverse strand, counting down.
TTCTTCCTCTGTTACCAAAGTTTCTGTTAAAAGTAGCAACACCCAAGAACACATCCACTTCATTAACTGAGGTATATCTGTATTAATCTATTTCAAAGTAACTCGTTTTCAGACTCAAGTGCTTATAAATCAACATATGTCAAAATAAATTGCACCGAGAGGATAGAAAGATATATACTAAAGAAAACTCCTCTTGCTAAATCATTTGCAGTATTGAAACCAGCTGTGAAGAGACAAGACTTCAAGGCTTGCTTAAATCCTCTACCAATAAGTGAGGTGCAAATCTGTTAAAAGAGAATGTGATAGCTACGATACCACCAACAAACAGATTCTTGTGCTAACCAATCTAGTCAGTCTATACCTAAAAAACACAAATATTGGCAGCCCCCCCCCCAATTAGACTCCAAGGCAACATTTCTGAAGCAGCAAAAAAGTAATGATGTCACAAATTCATGCATTAATTTTAAAAGGTTACCAAGTTGGCAAAATTCTTACTCAAATGTTTATATATATAACAGGTGATGCTATGGTTTCCAACATATTACTTTCAAGCTCTAATCACAACTGATCTGTCTTGTTGGTTCTAGTTGGACTGAACTTCAATTAAGTGGCAGCAGAACATTATACTTAGTTACTCAGAATGAAGTCTGAAGGAGTTCACTGGGACATACATTCAGATAATTGCATACCATATTCCAACTATGTCTGAATCCAACTCATTGTCTGGGAGGCACTTCTTCAACCTGCTCAGAATAATATTTGCTTCTTCACGTCTTCAAAACCAGGGTAAATGCATAAGGTTGTAGTAATAACAATGATACCCCATTACTGATAAGAACTGCATTCATTTCAAATACTGTCTCAAGCTAGATGATTTGTTGTAGCTGTTGTCACTGTGAACCTTTAAGCTGTTTGCAACTTATCCCAAACCAAGGTAAACCCATCATGGAGTTTTCTTGACATGATTTGATCAGAGGTTTGCCATTGCCTTTTGCTGAGGCAAAGAGAGTGTGACTTGGCCAAGGTCATATAGTGGGTTTCCATGGCTGTCCCTTGTCTCTCAGAGTCCTAGTTCAACACTCAAACAACTACACACTGGCTCCAATCGGAATGATACATCATCTTTAAAAGTTATAATGGTACAATGTTTCCAGCAGACTCCACAAGACAGATTTATCCCTTTCAGCAAAATCACAGCAAACCTGTGACACATTTAACACTAAAAGGTTTATTTCAGTGTGAACTTTTGTAGCTTAAACTTCACTCCCTCAAGTGTATTAAGGACTTCCTATTAGGATTTCAGGTATATATGCACATGGTTGGGCATGTACAGAACAGGATGCAGAAAATGACACTTGTATTATTGGCACTGGCTGCAAAGAAAATTACCGTAAACATCTAGGCAATAAATAAGAGGGAGAGGGGAGAAAAAAAAGGAATATGGCAACACCTTTAAGACTACTTTTTATTTTACCATGCACTACATGGATACAACCCATTTCTTCAGATGCAGCTGTTCTTGTGAACTTTCAATTACTTTCCGCCTTATGGTGACCCTATCACATCCAAGGTCACCCAGTGCATTTTCATGGCTAAGCACGGAATCAAACCCTGCTCAAACCACTACACTACACTGGTTCTCTCAGGTGCAATACAGAGTGCTATTTGGCCTCAGGTATAAAACATATTTATACTTTGTATTTGAGGTCTAGTATCACTTGGTACTGCATCTGAAGAAATGCGCTTATATCCATGATAGCTCATGCTAAAATAAAAATCAGTTAGTCTTAAAGGTGCGGCCACATTCCCTTTTTTCACCCCTCCTTTACCTTTCTCCTTCTTATGCTGCAAGAGACTAACAGGGCTACTTCTTTGAAAACTACTACTTCTGTGCAATAAGGCAGCTAACACATGCTAAGCATCTGTTGCCCATTTAAGTCTCCTCAGCAGTTTTGAAACTTTCACACTGTAAACTAATTAATGGGTTTTCGAACTTTAAAAACAGAACAGCAGATGTATTTATCCAAGTTTGCATTTGGTCACTCTCAGCATGTTATACTATAAACTTGAGATTTTATTTGATGCTATTTATTTCTTGTTTAGAGGTTTCATATATTAGACACCATTTATTGTATTTAATGTTTCATCATTTACTTTTTATTTTAAACTATACTGCATTCCATCAAATAGTTAGAGACTTATTAAAAATAAATACAATAAAAAGGAGCACTTTAGATTTGGCTAATAATTATAAATCAAAAGTAAATAAATCCTGGATCACCTTTTCCTGGCAAACATGCAAAAACTCTAGAAAACTCTAGAAAAAAAAATAGAGTATGATCTGGTTGCCCAAAGCAACTATTTATTAAACATAAAAGTTCTGAAAAACTAAGAAAAGAAATCACCAGAAAAATGTCAATTCACCCACATTTCATGGAATGTACCAAGAAGAAGATACAGCAATTTATTTGTGGGGCTTTATTGAGAGTATTCTACATTCCTTTATTTGTTCAGAAGTAAAGCACTGTTTAAATTTCTTTCATACAGAAAATTTGTTTGTAAAATTCCTAACCAGATTAAAGATGCTAAATTTAACCTTAAAACAGGTTTTAAAGGGATTTAGGCTTCCAAGATTTACACATTCCATTGAAAAAGACCAAATCTAACTAACTGGACTTCAGATCATAGCTACATAAATACTAGGTCAAACCAGAACTTTGCAGTAAGGCAATCAAATTGCTTTTTCATCATAAAGGCAGTGGCATCAAGAAAAATAAGCAAATGTCGAAGTATTGTTTCTAAAAATTCAAATAAAGAAATAAATACACACCATTTTTAATATGGACATAAATATAAGATAGATCAACCTTAACATCTACATACAATTTATGGTGAACAGCAACACTGTCAAGCTTTGTACAGAGAAGAAAGAATAAGAAAAAAAATGACAGAAATGATCTCTATAAACTTCTCAGCATACATAAACCAAATAGTATAACGGTAGTAAACAGTATGTGCCTCTCGTATGTGATGAAATTGGATCCTAACTATCCAATATACCAAAATATAGAAGCCAGGGTGAGAGGAGAGAAACTGCAACCACGATTTTGCACCTCTGATAGTTTTGTAGAAAAGGGAATTTTGGTATTCAGTTTCCAGTACTCCTGCATAACAAGCTTCAACTTTTTCAAATCCTCCTACGCACAAAGAATTAAGGGGGAAAAGGACTTTGTCTTATGTATCATCTCACATCAGTGTGACTAACTTTACACCTCTTTTAGTGCATTATTAAACTATTTAATAATTAGTGCATAATTAAATGGCCATCAATATCTCCATTATAGGAGACTGCTTTGCATAACATAAATTTATTTAATATTACTTCACACTTTCAGAACAAATACTAAGAACTAAAACAACTACTTTTGGTCACATAAGTTTTAAACTTTTTGATGCCAGTGCTCTTCATACTGATCGAAGCAGAAGCATCAGACATTAAAGTTATAAGGATTAAATATGGAGCGTTCTTAAAATATGCATATCTACCATACTTTAAACCCCTCCATACACTCTTTTTTATTAATTCCATGTAATGTCTTTCCAAATATTTCAACTACTGCCTTCACAGAGCAGTTCCTAGCTACACATCAACAATTCTTCTACAGACTGTAATTAAAAAGCAACTTATTGTTTAGTCAAAATAATAATAATTTTAAAGAAATCTTTTAACAACGCTCCTCTCATTCACTCACTCACTCACATGCACTCCTATGCTGAACAAGACCACACAGCAGAAAGTTTAGAATACCTGCTCTTTAGGAGGTGCAGAAACTTCAAAATCTTAGGCCATTTCCGCACTAGCCTGTTATAGCATGATGATTCCAGTTTCAACATCCTCTGGAATCCTGGGCTTTGCAGTTTCGGGAGGGGCCAGCCGGCCCCTCCCGAAACTGCAAAGCCCAGGATTCCAGAGGATGTTGAAACTGGAATCATCACGCTATAACAGGCTAGTGCGGAAATGGCCTTAAAATCATATTTTCTGCACCTTACAAAATACTGAAGTAAACTTGTCTGTGGTCATTTTTAAAACTTTAAAAAACAAACAAACAATAATATCGGTCCCTTCTTGCAGTAAATAGCAGGTCTACCTTTATCATAGTTCATATTTTGCTTCTCTTGTGTGTTTTAGAACCACTTTGGCAGCTGGATCTAAACGGGAAACGAGACCGGGCTCGCCCGCAAATCTCAGCCCTTGCTTGCAGATACATTTTCTGGGACAGGCGCAAAAGGAAAATAAACAGGCGGTTTTGAGGAAGGGCACAGCGGACGAGAGAAGTCTGGTTCCGAGGAAACCACGTTTTCCTTTAGCGATCAAACAGGGAGACATCCCGCAAGCACGTTGGGCGGCGCGGGAGAGGGGAGAGAAACGGGACGTTTGCTCGATATCCAATTTCCTGGAAACCGGTCTGTGAGGCCCCCCTCGAAACCCCCCCCCGAACACAGACCCACCACTTTACGTGTAGTTTCCCTCCCCCCCGCTCCCGCCTCCCCTTCCTCCTCCTCCTCCCCCCCCCCGACTACCGGGTCACCCGCACAGCCCGCGGCCTCCCCGTTTCTGAGGCGACTCCCAGAGGCGGCGGGAAGGAAACGCGAGCCAGTTCCGGGCGCGGGGATGCCTCTCCCCTCCCTCCCGGGGTCTCCACGCTTCCCCGGCGGCCCCTCACCTGCTTGTTTCTCGGGTAAGGCTTCGAGGAGGCCGCTGCCAGATGGTACCGCCGCGTCCGGATCTTCCCGCCGCCGCCTATTCCTCCTCCTCCGCCGCCGCCGCCGCCGCTCTCCCCCGAATCCATATTGGGACCTCTTCAGGCTCCCTCCCACCCCCACCCCGGGCGCGCGGCGCCAGCTGAGGCCCGACCCGACCCGGCCCGGCCCGGCCTCCCGCGCGCGCGCTCCCCTCACGTTTCCCCACTCCTCCTCCTCCTCCTGGCCCCAATCTCGCTCTGTGCTGTCACTATCTCTATGGCGATGGCCCGCGCCGCGCAGCAGCCCGCCTCGCGGTGTGGCTCCCCGGCTCGCTCGCTCGCTCGCCCTCTTCCTCCTCCTCAGCCTCGCGGGCGGGCGGGCGGGCGCGCGCTCGCCCAGTCTTCCTCTACCGCTCCACTTCTCTCTTTCCTCTCGCCGCCCCCCCCGCCTCCCTCCCCGTCACAGTCCGGCCCGCCCGCCCGCCCGCCGGAGATTTCCCCCCTCCTTCCTCGCTAGCCTCCAGACGGACCAACCAACCAGAGGGCACGCGCCCGTGCGGGGTGGCGTCATCAAACCGCGACCGCATTGTATGTCTCGCCCTGATCGCCGAGCGGCGTTTCAAGCGCTCTCATGGGAAATGTAGTTTTGGGGGGAGGGGAGGATGTACAGGAAGACGGGTATTTCCTTCTCCCTTGCCTTCCGCGTGATGATCAGTGACGCATGGAAGTGCCGCAGAATCTCGCGAGAAAGGACTGGGGCTCGAAGTTCCAGAATGAGCGGGAACTTGGAGACAGTTTTTTTTCTCTCTTTTAGAAAGCCCGTCCACTTTGGCCGTTTCCGCACTAGGCTGTTATAATGCTGTTTTCCCGCTTTCAACATCCGATGGAATCCTGGGGTTTGCAGTTTAGGGAGGGGCCTCAAAGGACTTATAGATTGGAGAGTGTAGATGGAGAGTGCAGATCTTTATTATTCTATTGCCCTGCCAACCCAGGAGATCAAAACTGAGAAAAAGATCTAGTATGACCACCTTTATAGAATCATAGAAATGTTGAGTTGGAAGGGACCCCAGGGGCCATCCAGTCCAACCCCCTGCCATGCAGGAACACCCTCAAAGCACTCCCGACAGATGGCCATCCAGCCTCTGCATAAAACCTCCAAGGAAGGAGACTCCACTACACTCCGAGGCAGCACATTCCACTGCCGGACAGCCCTGACTGTCAGGAAGTTCTTCCTGAGGTTCAGGTGGAATCTCCTTTCCTGCAGCTTGAATCCATTGCTCCTTGTCCTGGTCTCTGGAGCAGCAGAAGACAAGCCCTCTCCTTCCTCTACATGGCATCCCTTCAAATATTTAAACACGGCTATCATGTCCCCTCTTAACCTTCTCTTCTGCAGACTAAATGCTATCGGTTGTTCTAGGAAACATCAGCAAGACCATATGCCAGCATGTTATGAAGCTGGACCTGGCAGATTTCTGTTTATCCTCTTGCAATACAGCAAGGTTGCATTTAACATTTAAATTGGGATAAATCTCCTTGACACAGAGCAGGAGGATTACTTAGCTTTCCCACTGGATTTGAAGATCTTTAATTTGACTTATATTGTCTACCACGCAGTATCTAATGAGGAAATGGTGAGATGCAGTACTTAAAAATGTTATACCACTGAAGCATGTTGGAAGTTATGCTCTACTGATCTGATCTAATATGTGAGTAAGAGAGTCTGGCAGATTAATGAATTAAAATCAGAGGTTAGTAACTGATACAACATCAAGAGCAGCATAATGCTACGCATGTTTTGCTGGGAGTAAATTCCAGGGAGCTCAATGAGGCCACTTGTTGTGTAGATATGTTGGATTACTGACTAAAGTGGAGCCAATTCTGTTTACATAGTATGTCAGCCTTCACTTCATGTCAGAGGATTATTTCCCCCCCCAAATCCATAACTACGTTTTTGTACTTTGTGACAGCCAACTGCACTAGAGAGATAGTGTAAAAAATAAACATTTTTTTCCAGTATATTGTATGTGTCCATGTAACTCAAGAGGACATGATAAATAGAGTCCTGTGAGAAGAAAAGATGAAAAGGTGGTATGAAATGAAGGAAGTAATACAGTTTGGCCCTCCACATTTGCTAGGGTTAGAGGCGCAAAAGTGGAAAAATCGCAAATATCAAAATGTGTGTCCATGTATGTGTGTGTGAGGCATAATGGGGAGAACAGGCACCCAAGGTCCAAACCACATCAGGGAAAGAAGGGGGGAGTTGGCATGGTGACCCTGTACTTCCTCTCTCTCACATCCATTTCCTTCCTTGGGTGTGAGGTGGGCATTGGGAAAGGGTTTGTGGTGCTGAGAAATCAGGCTATGAGCCATCCTTAGCTGGTGAAGCAGCAGGAGGAGGAGGAGGACCAGTGGGTTTTTAAAGAGCTGCATGGCCTTATTGGAGCTGCTGAGACAGAAAATTCCCTTGGAAAAGAAGCAACTTTGGTGTGGAGGGAGGGGTTGAAGAAACCCACAAATCAAATCCATGAAAGTCAAACCCACAAATCTAGATGGCCAACTGTAGTTGCAGCAAAAGGTCATTTGTAGTGTAATACCTCTTTCAGGTTGATTTCCTTTCAGTACCCCTGAGGAGTATTTTATGGGCTGAGTGGCCTGTGTTGGTTAGACTTCATAATACTTTTGCTAGTGTTTCTCATCAAGTATGTGTATAATAAACCTACATACTGTTGTATTGGAGCCTCATGAGCCTATTCTATAGAAACAAGGAGGATAAGACATGCGGTGTCAGAAATCTGTGCAGAACTTCCTGCATTACCACTGGGAGTTTCTTTTTTGTAAGACAAGATACAAACTCATTCTAGCCTTCACTTGTGTTGCAAGGTAATTTGGCTTAGAAGCTCTGGGGACAAGCTTTTAAATTATACCTTACTGCAGCTAGTATTAATAATGTTTCAGAGATATCAGACAGCTATGTTGTTTCACTACAAGGGAGAGCAAGCTGTAAATATTTGCAATTTTTTTTGAAGGTGATCCAAATAATATTGCAGAATTTCTTGAGAAATTTAAAAGACATTGAACTCATTCCAAAAATGTTATTTTTAAAAGATACTGCTTCTCACATTGTTCACAAAGATAAGGAGATGCTACTGAGGAATTTGTGTGTGCGCGTGTGTACGTGCACATGCCTTCAAGTCACCTGTCGACTGATGGTGAGCCTATGAATTTCATAGGGTTTTCTTAGACAAGGTATATTCAGAGGTGGTTTTACCAACTCCTTCCTCTGAAATACAGCCTATTGGTATTCACTGGAGGCTTCCCATCCAAGTAATAACCAAGGCCATCCCCACTTTGCTTCCAAGATCAGATGGAATCTAGTGAATTAGGAGGTTGACTGTACAATCGACCTATTCCCTGAGGCTCATTCTAGTAGATCACATCTATTCCTTATCAGAGCCAGAACTTGCCACTCTGTGTGATTTCCTGGGGGAAAAAACTGTGCCATGGCTTCAGCTGACCCTGGACCTCTCTCCATTTGGGGGCCTCTTCCTCTTTTATGAAGAAAGAATATGGAGAATTTCATCCACGTAATACTGGTAATTACAGAGCCCTCAAACAGAATACCATATGAAACCAGTACCCACTACCATTGATCCTGGAACTGTTGGAGCAGCTACGTAATGCTACAATCTACATTAAACTAGACAACAGGGAACCTATAATCTAGTTCAGGTCTGTGCTAGTAATGAATGGAGTACAGCATTTGAGACCCATTATGGATGCTATGAATATGCAGTCCTACACTTTGGGCTATGCGATGGTCCTGCCGTCTTCCAACGCTTTATGAATGACATCTTCAGAGACTTCCTTGATGAGTTTGTCATCATTTACTTGGATTACTTTTTGATATACAGTCATCCCTCCACATTCACTAGGGTTAGGGGCACAGGACCCCTGTGAAAGTGAAAAAAATGTGAATATCTCTAGACCCTCCCAAACCATATTTAACACACAAAAAAAGTATGATCATCATATTCAACCCACCATGGATTCCCTTGAGGCATCAGGGTTCCTTCACAAGGCAGTAGAAGTGGGTGGCTGGTGGGGCTTACCACCACCTCTTCTGCCCCACGCTATTTTTAATGGGGACTTACAAGCCTTGTTCGCAGCTTCTCAGTCTCATGAGGCTTGCAGTCCCTATTAAAAATGGTATCAGGAGGCAGCAGAGGTGACAGCAAATAATCCATGTATAATCAAAACTGCAAAAGTGAAACCTGCAAATGTGGAGGGCTGACTGTATTTTCCAAACTATACTTGCTCATGATACCCATGTAAGAGCTGTTCTCCAACAGCTGTGGGAGCACTAACTCTATGCCAAGCTAGAGAAATGTACATTTGACCTCCCTGCTGTGGACTTCCTTGATCACCAGATATCTCTGAAGGGAGTTGTGATGAATCCTTCCAAAACAGAAGCAATACTCTTCTGGCACCCTTCTAAAAACAAGGAGGTCCAACAATTTATGGGCTTTGCAAATTATTATTCGCACTTTTTCTCAGACTTTGCAAAGTTTGCTGCACCCTTAACCAACCTCCTGTGGGGCAAAACTCCATTTTACTAGGGTCTATCTGCTCAAGAAGCCTTCAAGACATTAAGGGAACTGTTTATATCGGATCCCATATAAACAACATCCAGACCCCCAACCCCTCCTTTGTTGTTGAAATGGATGCCTCTGATGTGGCAATAGGAGCAGTGCTTCTTCAGCCTATGAAGTCAAGAACTCACCTTCTTCCCTGTGCCTGTTACTCAAGAAAATGTACACCAATAGAACAGAACCACACCATTTGGGAGAAAGAATTCTTGGCAATCCAGGCTATATTTGAGGCATGGTGCCACCTATTACAGGGGGCTAGACACCTGGTTGAGGTCCACACAGACCATTGCAATACCTCCAGATAGCCTGGAGACAATGTTTTGGTCTTTGTTATTTGTAAGGTATAATTTCAAGCTCACCTATGTTCCCCACCCTCCAAACTTGCAAGCTGGTGTCTTTTCCTGGAAACCAGACTATACTTCTTTGAAAGGCAAGGAGATCTATTCTATCATTCTGTGTCCAGAAAATGTTGCAGTTACATGCATTCCCCTAACACTGTTGGATCAGATCTGGGAGCAGCAAGGCTGTTGCTACTGGCCAGGATTTGCCTACAACAACACCCCTCACACCTCAACTCAGAAGACCCCCTTTTTTGTCAAATCTTGTTTCCATTCACACATATTTCCAGCTGTGTCCCCCCAGTCTTTGGTGCCTGCAGATCAATGACTTCAGATCAAGCCACATAGTCACTTCTGAGGGAGCAACTGGAATTGGTCAAATAGGATTTAAGCACTTTGCAGATCCTAAGAGACAACCTGGTTCCCCTCTTAAAATAGAGTTATGGATCTGGTTCTCCACTTGCCATCTTCTAGATCATCATCTTTGTTGGAAGCTGGATGTCCACTTCATAGGTCCCTATCCAATAACTGTCCAAATGAATCCTGTGGCTTTCAGCAGTTGCCAGCAAACCTTCATGTCTACCCTATGTTTCACTGCTCTCTCCTAGTCACCTGCAATGGACACCTGTCTTGATAGTGGGTTAATGCCTTCATCCCCTCCAGTGATGATGGACAAGGAGGAGGAATATGAAGTATCTCAGGTGCTAGACTCCTGCATGCACCATGGTTGACAGCAGTACCTTATTTATTGGGTAGGATATGGAGCAGAGGAGTGTTTGTGGGAAGATACTGTTGTCCATGCTCCCATACTGATGTGGCAGTTCGATCTTTACTATCCCACTAAATCTGGAACCCCTTTGCTCCCTGGGGGATGATCATGGGGAGGGGATGCTAACTAATTACAGCATCTTGTACCTTGAGATACCTGACTATAAATTTCCAGCAGTTGCTGAAGGCTTTGTTGCTTGCAGCTGTCTATCTTGGTGACTGGTAGTACTCTTTGGTGTTTTGTGTTACCTGGACCAGCTACCATTTACAACTGTTTTACTTATTGTTGGCTTTATTTGGTTTACTGACTTGCTATGTGACTTCTGGGCTTGCTGACAAGCACTCTCTTGCTTCTCTCTTCATCCTACTGGATAATCTGTGATTTTGACCTGGACTGGCTTAACTACCTGACAGCTTCTGCATTTTAATTACCTCCTTCCAGGGCCACTTGCTGACTGGAGGATATAGGACAACTGTTAAGGAAGTTCAGCCTGTTAATGATGATGTTAAAGCTATTTTGGAAATGAGGCCTAACCAAGATAGACAGGGTGCTAAGATTTTTAGGGCCCATGCAATATCTGCTGAAGTACATTCCTCTGGTGGCAGAATTGACAGCACCCTTAAGAAGTTTGTTGAGAAAGTGTGTAGTATTTCTATAGATGTTACAATATCAGAAAGCTTTTGAGTTGATTAAACAACTGCTCCTGGACATTTGCACTTCAGTATTTTGATGATGTGGAACCAGTTGTTGAGTAAGCTTTAAATCTGTAAGTCCTACCTGCTACTTAGCCTAAGCTATGTCATTTTGCATTTAAGAAATCATGCCTGTAATTCCCATGGCTCTGGAATGCTGACATTGTTCTCTTTGTTAGATAGACGTTGCTAATTAGCAAGATGTCTATGAGAACCAAGGTCCTCATGATGTTGGCTTCCCTTTATTTTGTGGCCTAGCAAGCCTTAAAGATGTAGGAAGAAATGAAAACATAGCAAGCCTAACCACAATTAAGAATGATTACTATACAGCTTTGGTACTTATAAAACCTACGTGCCAACCATAAATGGGGTCCATCCACCCTACTTCCTTGCTGTGCTGCCAACACAGGAGAGGAGTTTTCTTTGATAAGTTTGTGTGTTTGAGTACAGTGTTCCCTCCACATTTGTGAGGGTTTAAGGTGCAGAACACTCACAAAAGTAGAAAAAACACAATTAATTTTCTCCCACAATCTACCCCCCATCCCCCTCCAGAGCTCCGCCTCACATTCCCTTGCCTCTGGCCCTGGCACTCCCAGGGAGGGGGAGAAAAAAGACAACGTAAATGGATTGCTGGTACCTTTCCTTCAGATGGAGAAACGCAGAGTGATGAGTTCTGGCATTCTAGCTACTTCTGGTTGCTATTTTGAGAAAGGAGAGTTCTCCCAGAGGGGAGGTTTAGGAGCAAAGAGAGCATCTGACCAATCAGCAGCCATTACACAGCAGAATGTGCAGCCAAGTGGCAGAGGGGACATGTCTCCAGCAGTGTGTTGGGGGAAGGTTGCTGACCCAAAAGGAAAAAAATGTCCATTTTAAACACAAGCCTTGAGGAATGCAAAGAAATGAGGGAGGAGGAGAATGGAGGGGGGAGCAAGCATGTTCCTCACTAATAATAACACTTGAAAAGATCAAACCTACAAATGTGGAGGGAGGACTGTATTTTTGTCTTTATGGCAGCATTGGAGAATTTATCCTAGCTCTGTGCTGTCTAGGAAAAGTGTGGCTCAACAGTTGTACAAGCTACTGTATCAAGATAGTCTAGGATAGGGGTCAGCAACTATGGAAGGCTACACTGCTGTGTAACTACCACCCCAGAAGAACTGGGAGTACCATTCACTTGCACACACATATACACACATCCTTTTTTTTTTTTTTGGCCCCAACACCCTCTAAGGGATTTTGGAGGCATGAGACTTTTTTACCAGCAAGAAGTGAGTAAATGTCACTTCTAGTTTACTTCCAGTCTCAAAAAAGCTTAAACTTTTGGGCCTTTATTGCCCCCCTCCATGCGCCAAAAATGTTCCCATGCCCTCCAGATGGCATTTGAGGCCAAAATTGTTTTACTCCTGGAAGGCCCTGGTGGCCCTCAAAACAACTCTAGCCCATGGACTACATTTTGCCTAGCTTTGGTCTAGGAGCATGTTTGAATCAGGATAATAAACCTGTGGGGTCACCTCAGAGTCCCTTAGCATAACAGCACAATTATGCTAAAATTTTAAAAAATGGCTTTCTGTTTTGTATGCAGTGGCAAAGGTTCATCCAAATGTGTTTGGTAAAATTGTTTCAGTCCAAGCTGTTCATAAGTCTTTGAAGATGACATTTTAAAAGCCTATTGGCATTCCTCCTCCCTTTTTGGACTGAATGCTAGCAAAAGTCAGTGGTATCAACTTAATGAGGTATATTCCCCAAGTAAATGTAGCTTTGTTGTTGTTGTGCGCCTTCAAGTTGTTTCCAATTTATGACAACTCGATGGTGAACCTATCATGGGGTTTTCTGGGGCTGAGAGTGTGTGATGCACCCAAGGCCACCCAGTGGGTGTGTCGCACACAAGAAAACTAAGGCTTGGGACTGATACATCAAAGGATATCAAAACATTTATTGGAAACTGTTCTGTTTGTGCTTATTTTGCTCCAACTAATCAAAAGATGATTAACTACACGAGATTCCTGAATTACCATGGGAGGAAGGGGGTGGAGATATTTTTGAACAGGCCTCTTCATTATCAAAATAACTGCTTTTCAAAATATCTAGAAGTACTGAATTTGCCTGATAAGACTGCAAGAACTCTGACTGATGGTCTTAAATCTGTTTGCTTGCTATGAAATACCAAGAATAGTTGTGAGTAATAATATGCCTTTTTCCAGATGAGAATTTCACATGTTTGCTAAAGATGGGGGGTTGAGCAATGTTTTAGCAGCCAGAGTATTTACATCTAATGGAATGGCAGAAAGAGTTCAGTCTATAAAGAAAACAGAAGATGCACATATGGATTTGTATTTGGCATTGCTAGAATATTAGAATACTCCAATTACTGGGCTACATTTGCCTGCACAAGTGCGAATGAACAAGATGTTAAGAAGCTAACTTGCAGCAACTACTTTATTGCATCCTAAGATTCTTACGGATGTGCATAGGACCTTCAGAGTCCAGAATACACAAAAGTATTTTTATGATCAAACAGCAAAGCCTCTTCAACCCCTAAAACAAGTTTTAGTATAGATGGAGTTTCTAAGGAATGTAAAGAAGAACAGGTTGTTTACTTGTAACTATAGTTCTTTGAGCAGTCATCTGTGAACAAATGGGTCACTTGCACCTGCATGGTGCATCTCTTGGAACCTTCTAGAGGTATGCAATATGTGAAGTCTAAGCCTGCTTTGTTTTTATGGAAATACAGGAAAAGTGGACCCACTCTTAAAGCACAGAGCTCACCTGCCCTCTTAGCAGAGGCAATGGCAACCAAAAATGCTGTTTTCCAAGTGAGTAGTCTAAAATTACAGTAGGCCATAGACTCAAATGGTTTCTTGGGCAGTTTAGTAAGGACCAAATCAAGGCTCCAGCCAGTTGTAGATTCAGTTGAGAGATGGACACATGTTCTTATAGTCTCTCAGGAATCTTTTAACTAGTGGATCCAGAAAGCAAAATGGTTTACCAAGAATCTGGAAACACCAAGAAATTTCTGCGAGGTAACACCTGATAGAAGATAACGATAAGCCTCTGTTAGAAAAACTAAGATGTTCAGACTGTGGCTCACTTGCATTCTATCTGAAGGAATGCCTCAGGAAGCCATGAATTCCTGCAACTTACTCCATTTATAAGAATAGAACCATTGAGTAGAAGACTGATGCACAGCCTCAGGAAAACATCTGGCCAGGTCAGATAGAGTGAATACACAAACATCTTCCATACCATCAGTTTGAGAGTCTGCAACTTCGGATACCTCACCTTGTCCTCGTGGATGGTGAGGAAATCTGGATGGTATGGCAACTTCAGATAGTCCCCTTGTGTCATGTCCACAGCAGAGCAGGCAGTAAATCACTAGTGGCACACCTCCTACTTAAGAGGCAAGAGTCAAAGAATGTCCAAACAGAAAGGAAGGCTAGAGCAAACAAATCTGAAGGGACAAATCCAAACTGTTGTCCAAACAGGCAGAGTTCCAAGATAACCAGATCCAGGAGCACAGCACAGTGTTTCAGGACTAAAGAGACCAGTTGCTGGGCCTGGGAGGAAAGGCCAGCTAGACCCCTTTTTTATCTATGGATGCTGTTGCCACAGGTGTTCCCTCATTAGGGCTCACTTGCTACTTAAACGGGTCGAGCGACACAAGCCCTCCCTTTCACGGCATCTCTGCTGCAAGGTAGGTGTGTCAGCTGTCTTCCTCTATTTGTTCCCCTGGCTCAGGTTCTTGTTGTTATTATCTCCCTCTGGCCCAGCTTCTGGGGACATTTCAGCCTCTAAGGAAGCCTCTGCTTCAGAGTCAGAATCCTCCTCCTTGCTGCCACAGTCTCTAAGGCAGGGCATGACACCTTGTGACAGATGGAGCAGAGTTGCAAACCATGGCTGTTTGGGTCATCACGGAGTGACGAGAATGCACCTAGCCCTGTCCTGACAAATCTTGGCAGTCACCCTGAAGACAAGGGGAAATGGTGGAAACACATAGATGAGAGGCTCTCAGTAGTTGAATAGGGAGGCATTGCTAAACACTCCCTTCCCTTTGTGAGTTCTGCAACAAAATATCTTGCAACCATCACAATGGAAGAATTGGAGACATAGGCACCCATCTTGAGCGCTCTGGTTCCTTTTCCAAAACTGCAGGCCTTAGCATAAAAGGACTAGATGGAGACCAAATTTGGGGTGAACAAATCTGAGCAAGAGAACAGACTCAGAATGGAGAATGGTCCAGATATGCAGGACAAACCCAAGGTGAAGAAAACATTCTGGTTGGAAGGTCAGGATGCTGCAAAGCATCCTGTGTTGGAGAGCAAGGCGGAACTGATCTAGGTACTGAATCCCAATGTCAATATTTGATGATGGTGCAGCTCATCTAACACTCACAACTCCTATGGTAGTAGTGAGGTGAAGGAGACCTCTCATATCAGTAGTACAGTGATTCTCACCAGAGAACTATGTGCATGCTATTTCTCTGTGTTCTGATAGTGGTCCCAATAATGTCTAGGCATATGCAAGGAGTGATGAACCTGAGGACCACCTGATCTCAACCTCCAGGATACTGAGGTGGCAGAGCAGGCTGCAGAACAACTTAAGAGTCTTTTGTGCAATGCCTAAGTATGAGGAAATGGTACAAGAGAGAGCAATCAAACCTGAAGATCTGAAGCCACAGTACCATCACTTCAGTTTGGTAGAGTGAAAGATGGCGGCAGCCTGAGAATATCAGTGATCTTATCCTCAGAGACAGCACCTATCAAAGCAGCATGTGGAGAAGCTGGAGACTGGGCAGAAATCTCTCTACATTTGACCACGCTTTCCAAGGTTATCAAGATCAGAGGAGAGGGTGGCCTGCCTACTATAGAAACAGTTTCTGCTGGACATGAAGAATATCTCGAGTGATGTCTGAGAGTGATGATTCTTCCATTTATGCTGGTTTTGAGCTGACTGGTAGGATTCAACAGCTGAAACCTTCTCAGTACTGATTGACCAACCTGGTGCCAGGGGTCACGTCTGAGCAGCCAGCTTTGAAATGGGCCTATCTCCAGTGTCCTTATGCTTCAACAAATGGGAAAAAGATTTCATCAGAGGCCATTTGGAAGCCCTGCTAACAGTCGATTCTGAAGACACGGGTACAGAGGAGGCCTGAGGTGGACCACAGGGGCACAAGACAGACAAGCTAATAGAAACTGTATGTAGAGCCTGTTTTGCACTGCATCCAAGGCAAGCTCCCAGAGAAATGACTTGTTCTGCAAATCACTTTCAATGGCCCTGAGGTGTAAAGGCTTGGCAATGCTTACATACCCCAACATTATGTCACTCACCAAGGCAAAGGAGATATTTAGAGTAGCTGTCCTTTTCTGTGATTGCAGACAGAGCACGTCTTGAAAAAACTAGAAGAGGCTGTAGTAGAGTCAGACAGCTGGCAAACAATCAAAATGTAACGGACAAAGAATTGGGCAAGTGTGAAGTCAAGCCAAAAAGTCAGAATAACCACAGTCAAAACACGGAAGAGAAAGCCAAAAATTGCCCCCTCCCAAAAAACTGCCAATCCAACTCAAGCCAATACACCAGTCAGAGGGTGAATGCAAATTCTGAGAGGTTCTTAAATAGGCATATGTAAGACAGAAGAGGCTACTACCAAAATGCATAGCTTTAGAAGGTTCTGAGAAATGTACAAGAGCAGATGACCCATTTGAGTGAATCAAAGACCATGGAGAATGGTGGCTCTCTGCTGTTGTTATAGCAACATGTAAACAACCTTGTTCTTATCAAATGAGGATTTGAGAAGGCTGAGTATATCATAAGCATAACCTAACAATCTGAAGGGAGGCAACTAAAAGTCATAGTTGGAGATTTAAGGCATGTTGGATCCTGTCCTGGCAGAGCAGGATGTTCAATGTGATGAGCCTTCTACTGCTACTTCAGGTGTTACAGAAGACATGGGGTACCTATGAGGCATTTGCATATCCAGCTGTAGAGACATCCTGTATATCTAACACCTCAAGGCAGAACTGTTTTCTTACAACTGAGATACATTCCATGAAGAAAGATGGTGATCTTCATTCATGGGCCAAATATAGGTAGCCTTTGGCCCCACAGTACTAGTTATCTTTTAATTGTTTCTTCTTGTGGATATGTATGAGAAATACAGCAATTACAAGATGTAAATATAGTTGTTATGTTCTTTCAAGTCAATTTCAACTTTATGGTGACCCTGTCATAGTATTTTCTTGGCAATATTTATTCAGAAGTTGCTTTCCTGTTACATTAAGAAAATGACTTGCCCACCATTGCTCAGCAGGTTTCTGTGGCTTAGTGGGGACCTGAATCCTGGTCTACCAGAGTTTTACTCTGACATTCAAACCACTACACCAGGATGGACTCAGTTATATAGTATTTATGTTTGTTTACATGTTTTATGAGATGCAAAGTACTATCTCTGAGGCTGATCTTCTTTCAGTACACCTGCCAGAGTTTGTAGTTGCGTATGCTGAATAATAAACCTAGCCTCTGCCGTAAGGAAGCCTTACCAGCATCTGAACCTGCTTAGAGAAACTGTGAGGACAAGACATTAGTTAATACTGCTGAGTAACTGAAGAACCATCTGGTCAAGTTGTCATCTGAGATCCTACTCCATATTCCACTTCCACTGAAAGTTAGGTTAGCAGCAGTGTCTTTTTAGCAACTGTTTTCCCAGTTTTGTTAGCACTCTTCTTTTAGAGACTGAAAAGAACACCGCTGCCCTCCAGGAAACTTTTAAGGGAGGCTGGTGCCATGACAAATTGATCAGTAGAGATCCAGGCAAAATGCCACTGAGCATTTTCCCAAAATATCAAGCAAAGTTGTTCTACCCACATCTCACCTCTTTACAGTCAGGATAACAGTCGTTATACACAAGAAGCAACAATCATCCATCTGAAGCATAGCTATACTACTATCAGTATGGGCACAGCATACACTGAAGGGATACTGCACCACTGACCGTTCTAATTTATGATGCTATGTGGTCTACTAATTAATACATAGCAATATTTCTACTATCAAACCCTGAACACTACAGATGCAAAACTCCAGAGCCTGAGACTATTGTTGAGTTTTTTTTAATGGAAAAGCCATAGGAAAATTAAGAATTGTATCATACCTGATAAACAGTGGAACTTTCATATTGAGAAAGCTTCTCAGTTTAGCAAGCAGTTCCCAACTCCTGCTTGTTATAACTTCTCAATTAAGTTTAGCTGTCCCTTACCAAACATAAAGCTAGATAGTCCTTTCTTATGCATTTATGACATTAAGCTAGATTTCATTCAAGATGCAAAATAAGAAATTGCTAGACAAATCAGTTAATCCCTCTAGTTCTGTACCTTCTCTACTGGTAGCCACCAAAGTTATAGCACTATACCAACAGGGGTCTAAAGTCTGACTTTTAAAAGCTTGATTGCATATACTATGATAAAAGAACAGGCACATTTGCAGAAACAAAGTTTAATTATTTACATAAAGAAGTCTATAGAGTAACTCTTTACATTTCTAGAATATTTACATGATTTCAAGATACTGAGTGATGAACAAAAATTACGAAGGCCATCAAAGCATAGCAAAAAAAAAAAAAACCAACACTGTGCTTTAAAAACTTAGGATGTAAAGTAATATAGAAGAAATGTCAATTTAGCACCTTGGTCATAATAGTCATGCTATGGTGTTAACATAAGACACTTTTAGAAAGCAGTAGGAATCTCAGATGTGACCGTATCCAGAGGTTGCCAATGACAGCTCATAAGTGTGTCAAAGAGTTCTTCACTTCGCACCATAAATTCTCTATTCATTCTGTGAACATCTACATGGAGCTGTGGATCTGTTCAAGGAAGCAAACACTCAGTGAACAAACAACCTGGTAAAACAGCTACACAGAAGAAATATCTTTAAGTGTTAGAAATATTAATGTCTGCTTTGAAACTCTGGAGACAAAAAGATTAAAAATACTGTGTACCGAAGACATTCTTATCTGAAGCAATTTTAAAAAGCATAATCTTCAGTACATTCTTCTACCTTTTCATGACTGTCATATTATTTTAATTAAGTCAGAGACAGGCTTTTCTTGATATTGACAGTTTTGTATTTAAGGGAAGGCCTGCACAAGTTAATCAGGAAAAAAAACAAAAAACAAGAAGTACTAGCCAATCCTTACCCTCTACAGCTATCTGTATTTTATTCGAATTTTAAAATTAAAGGTTATGGTATGTACATAATTGCATCTCATGAAAAATTTAAAATCTTGCTGGATGTGAGGATTATATGAGATGTGGCCATCCTCATAGATAAGCAGTTCTTAACCTAAAGTTTGCAGACCCCTAAGAAGGGGCAACAATATTCTCACAGGGAGTCTGCAAAGGCTTTAAGAAATATTATGAGCTTTTACATTTGAGAAAGAAAGCAAAAAAGTCAGATGGACAGAGAAAGTCTATCATCAAAAGACATCATTTGTATAAAGTTTCACAATGATATCTCAAACTATTCAAAAGTTTTTCTTTTTAAAAAAATTGTTGTATTTTAGGGTTTTAAATCTTGAATTATGTTTTGGTGATCCATGGCAACAAAAGGTACTTAAAGGGGGTCTGTGATAAAGAAAAGGTTAAGAATTCCTCTCACTGATCACCTTGAAAACTGGAACATGAATTATAGAAAACTCTATATCCCAAGCATAGAAAAATGAAACCCTCACAAATGAATATTTGTTATTTCAGTATTACAGTAAGCAAAACATGCTATGCTTGCACACTGTATTGTACGCTGCAGTAATTACATCGTTAAAGAAATATTCTGTGGATCTACACACAATGCCCTAGTTCTACTGTTAACATGCCCTTTTCGCCACTGTGCCAGGCTATAATCTGAGGAAAACAGTGGAAAGTTCCCAAGTAAACATGCAGAGAATTCTCCTGTAAAGCAACATATCAAAAACTTTTTAAAGACCATTAGTTGTTGCAGAGACCCTCAATAAAACAAGCTGAGTATCAGATGTCACTTGGAAGTACCAGTAAGATCAAAATTACCTTCTGTTACTAGATCATCATTCATAACCATCGCTGACGTATCCTAGGGGGCAAAAACATGTGTCATTTCTCTAAAAATGATTCCCATTGTTTTTCAAAGATGAACACTCAAAGGACATCTATACAGACACTTAAGTTGATCCCTAGCTCAAACCATGCCCACTTTTAAGGAAAGAGTCACTTTTCACTGCTACAGTTGAACATAACAGAAATGAGTTATATTCTGAATAGACCAGTACATTTCAATATAAAGCATTCAAAGTCTATGTTTTCTTTAACTATTTAAGAGAATAAATGGGTTACACAGATGTCCTCCCTCAAAAAGTCCTGCTTATATTAAATATTACTGTTTAATATATTTACTGCAATCAGTTAAAGAACTGAATCATTCTCAGTAAGAAATTGTGTCACGATTTTAGCAGTAACTCTAGTCACTCAGGAGCAAGTCCAACTGAACCTGGGTATGATTAACTGCAGAGTAAACCTGCATAAAACAGAGCTGTAAGAAAACTCTTTACCATTATCCAAAAATTTAGAGCTCAGACCTAGATTTTCAATCCGCCCTCTCTCCGCCTTCATTTTAAATGTGAAACAGGCTTTAAACTACTGCAGTTTTGACTTAAAAATTAAAAAGCATTAAACAGTCACATTATAGATCCATATTCCCCTCACTGAGGCACTAGTAATCAATCAATCAATTTAAAAAGGTAAGTTTATTTATGTGAATACCTGAAATACAGCTGTACTCATTGCTTGCTGACCCATACTTCCAGTTGGCTGCATTCTGTCATAAGATGCATAGCTGTAGTTGTAGTCACTATAATCAGCAGGATAATCTCCATAGTCAGGATAATCTCCATATTCTGGGTAGTCAGGGTACCGCTCACCAAAACGGGAACCAAAGCGCTCAGCATAACGTTCAGGAAAGCGGTCACCAAAATGCTCAGGGTAGCGGTCAGGAAAACGGTCACCAAAACGGCCTCCTCGATCAAAACGATCAACACGCTCATAGCGATCAAAGCGTTCATTTCTGTCATAATTATACTGACGGTAGTAGTTCTGATAATCTTGGTAATAATCATTATAGCTATATGGCTGGTACCTCTGAAATTCTGCTTTCAATCTAAAATCAAAAGGGAAAGGCTTGTTAGAATTTCTCAGACATGAAACAGAACTGAAAAGATATTAATAGTCTGACATGCCGGCAAAAGAAATGAAAATCCACATTTCTTTGGGAAATCTGTCATAAATAATGTCTCTGAAATTTTAGACAGCAACACTCGACTTTCTTCTACTTGCACTTTTTCTGCATTTAACACTCTTAACTGGAAACATTTACTTATTTAAAAGCACAAAATATACCTTTAACGGATATACATTACATCTAGTGGAGGAAAGGAGAACTCATAATAAAATATTTTTTTTCTTTTCTCACAAGGAAAGAACTGTTATAGTGCTATTATTCCACTTTCAACATTCAACGGAATTGTAGGGTTTGCAGCTTAGGGAAGGACATTCAGAATTCTCAGCCAGAGAGCTCTCTGGTTTCAGTAAACTACAAACCCCAGAATGCCATAGGGTATTGATACTGGAATAACAGCACTATAACAGTGTAGTGCTGAAAGGCCCAAGAAAGCACTTCAAATGAATTCAAATGGACTTCAGTACCACCATAATTATTTAAAAGTGACAGTGGATCAAATATATGCTGAAACTACAAACTGAACAAGATAAACAGGTTGCTTTTGTGTGTAATTTATATAACCTTAACATGTATGGAATACTTTTTCAGAATGCAAGCTTTGAAAGTGTAAGTTAACCCAGAAAGTTTTTAAAGGAACTGGAAACCCGGTGTTGCTGTTTAGCAATGTTAAGTGATAATTATTATGCTGACTGCCAGAAAGAAAAAACAAACATGATGAATGATGAAGGTGGGGAGAATAAAACCTAAACTCATCCCACAGTATTATATATAAGTGATACAACTCGTAAAAGATTTGTGTGAAATTTATCATCAATTACCTTTTAGAAATTCCTAAAGTCAATCGGATTCGTTTTCCGCCTAGACCAGGTGCATTCTGGCAATCTTGCAATGCTCTCATCATATCACCTTCATCAGAAAATCTGACAAAGCCATAACCCCTAGACAGTTTTAACAGAAGATATTCTAGTTACCTAATTAAAGTAGTGGTCTAACTTGTCAAGCTCATGATTTGCATACTTTGCTGCTTTAACCACACTTCTGAAATGATTCACTTAGGGAGCTGAAAATCAGATACTGCCAACTCAAATAAACAGTACTTTAAATATTTCATAAAACCTACACAGTATAAACTAATCTATAACAATAATATATTCAAAATGTACTCTAGCATTTCCTAAAAATAAAATAGCCGACTCAAATGACTCCCAAATTTTCACTAGTTGGGTTTCACCCAGTAAAATGTAACAGGACTTTAACCTTTTCTCACCGCTGACAAACTAGACAAATTCTACCATTCTATTTCCACATTTGATTCTGATTGGCCTATCTCCCCTTTCCCCACTATGTCCAATAGCAATAAAACCCCATCCTCCTATACATGTGGCATGATCTTTAGTAAAAGGCAAAAGATTTATGCAATCTGAAGAGAAAATGGAAAGTGGATTGTTTGTTACTAGAAAGATAATTTTTCTCCACTTGTGATCCAACAGATAGAAGATGTTAACAACACATGCAAAATCTGAAAGATTGATATATACATGTAGACAAAATTGACCAATATAATATAAAACTTACAGCTAATGTGGTTATTTTTCCTGCTTTTGCGTTCTTATTTCCCTGCTAGTGTTATACTGAATCATTGCTTTATGTAACTGAGATACCTTTTAAATGTATATTTTAAAAAATTAACAAAACAAAATTAAAAATTTAAATCAAAAATTAAAAAATTAACAAAACAAAACAATTCCAATGTTACCAGGAAAAATACCAAAAGGTGTTGCAACTATGTTCAAATGAATGTTCCACGTTAAGTCTTGCTTTATTATGTATTATTATTGTTGAACTCTTTCAAATATTGCTTGTGTTGTTAGATCTTCTATCCATTGGATCACAGGTGGAGAAAAATTATCTTTCTTGTAACAAACAATCCACTTTCCATTTTCTCTTCAGATCGCATAAATCTTTTGCCTTTTACAGTCATCCCTCCACATTTCCAAAGTGACCTTCCCAAATGTGAATATTTGTGTTCCCCTGTTCACCTGGGCGGGTGACAAGGTGATGGGGGGAGCGCACGGAGGGAAGGTGCATGCATGTGTTCTCTCACTCAGGTGAGTGGTAAGAGGATGGGAGGGGTGTGTGCGTTCCCTTACTCGCTCATTCACTCAAGGGGAAGGGAGGAAAATAGTTGTGGTTTTTCCACTTTTGTGAGGGTGCCTGTGCCCCAAATCCTCCTGAAAGCCAACTGTAACTGCACTCAGCTAAATATCATTAAGACTTTTTTGGACTTTCCTCAATAACAAAAGGAGATCAGGAGTGGAGAAGACAAGGCTGAAGTGCACATTCCTAATTCTCTCTAGAGGAATGAACTCTTGTAGAGTTTTAGGATTCTTGAAAATTAAGAGAGTCATCTCTAAGTACTGGTCATCTCTATGCATCATTAGTTCCTAAACGGAACATACTTGGGGTGGAGAAAGCACAGCTTATGGGCTATATAGAGCCCCGTGTCCCCAGCAATGCCCTTTTTCTACTTTCATAAAATTTTATTATCACCAAAAGCCCCCTAAGAGAAGTAGCCACATTTTGGTCACTTTTTGTTGGAAAAAGTTCTCTGGGTCATACACCAGTCTCCAGGGGCAGGAGGACAATGTGGACCCCTAACCCAAGTTGCCCACCCCTTCTTCTTACCATTAGTCTAAGAGACTGAATGTGTTCTACCCATCCTACTGCCTCCCTCCTAACATTTAATGGTCGAACCTCTCATTTTTACAATAGTTATGGTCAACCAAGCAATTATCAGTATTCTGTAGGATTAAGCTATATACAGTTTCTACTATCAATATCTTAAGTATATGATAGAATACCTGGAATAACCCAAGAGGTCTGTGGCCACTTTACAATCTACACATGATGGATACCGTTTGAAAAAGTAGTCATAAAGCAAGAAATCATCCACTTCAGGAGTCAACTCGCCTACAAATATTGCAAATTCTGGCCTGGAAAATTCTGCCCTAACAAATTCCTGCCGTGGAAACTCTGGCCTGTAAAATGAAAAGAAATAATATCATCAGTTTTCTTCCACTTCAAACCTCAGAGCCCTGTATACATTCGGTCACTTTCCACACTGAATGTTACTTAAATACCTACCTAGAATCGATCCAGCCAATACTTGTTTGTCCTTGTCCATGGTGCATTCACTGGCACCATGCACAATAGAAGGTAATGTCTATGGTCATGTTTCAGCAAGGCTCCTCTAACCACTTTCACTGAATATCTACTCTGGATCAAATTGCATGAAGGAGTGCTGCCTCAGTACAAATTACCTCTACAAGCTATCCACAGCCATATATTTTTACAAGTAAATCAGTATAATCTTAATGGCAATCGATTTGCCAAAGCTAGCTTAATCACTGGCTTAAGTGGCTGGTGGATTATCTTATTTATCAATGGTTTCTCTGTGATTTACAGCCACACTGAAAGTGCTTAGTCCAGAACTTCTGCTAGTTTCCCTGAGAATGTTCAAAACTATTTTATTTACTGCAGTAATTATTTCAGCATCACCAACAAAACTGAAAAACTTACAAAGACTATTTAAACTGTTAATAAAGTGATACTGTCTAGCCAGTATTACATTTAACTTCACACAGAAAAATAATTAACACTGTTCTGCTGTTCAAATTAGCTGTTAATTTTAGCTACACTGGTGGTTGTATTTTTCCTATAGCACATAACTTGACATTTCTATTCTGGAAGCAGCTTTGACAAGATAAACTTCTCTGTCTGTGGCACAGTGGCATCTGGATTATGTGCAGAGTTCACATGAGAAATATCTTATCAGGCAGCACAAAGGTATACTACTATGACATTGTTTCTTTTAGAATTATGATTCTAATGCATGGACTATGTTCCCAGTTTAAAAAGAAGCAACACAAGGAGATTGTGAAGCAAACACTTTCAATTATGGGTTACATTAACTGAACATTCTCCAAAATCCTGTAATCTTAAGCATTCCAATTGCTATGAGCAAAGGAGAAGACATGGGCCACAGATATTTTAAATAAGCACCCCTTTAGTCAAGCAATGTCTACCATCTAGAATGCCAAATCATTCATATATATATACATTCTGTGTATATTTCTCAATGGTCAAGAGAAGAATACAAATGACGCCTCACTTAGCTTGTGAATAACCATCCTGACAAATAAGTATAAATGTAAATGTTTAGCTAACCTTGATCATAATTGCACTAGTTTGCCTCTTATTAGGGACCCAATTCTCTCTTGTCCTATAGCATTACTTAAAAAAACAAACATTTTGTGGAAATGAACTATGCTTGCCAATATCCTGGAGCAACCTTG
The DNA here is from genome assembly GCA_948474755.1 of Ctenosaura bakeri. Taxonomy (NCBI): domain Eukaryota; kingdom Metazoa; phylum Chordata; class Lepidosauria; order Squamata; family Iguanidae; genus Ctenosaura; species Ctenosaura bakeri. The sequence goes on along the minus strand of CAOLHI010002760.1, from coordinate 87,999 downwards.
TTTAATTCAAATCCCAACTGCGATGCTAGTTAAACTTTTCTAGCACAATTTGCTTGGCTTTCTAGCCACTGGTATCACTTTTGTGAATGTGTTCTCCAAGATGAAGTTGACATAGTATTGAACAAGGCAGAACCTTAAGCAGCAAGGGAAAAGGGGTCCAATGGACAAAGAACATCTTAAATGACACTGTGAAGGGATAATTCGAAAACCCACAGGGATTGCTCTTGTATGTTCAGGATGCATACCAGATCGATCAGCCTTCATGCTTAACAGAATATTCTTGAAACAGTCCAGGAACCATTGCCTATTGAGGCCTTTTGAATTACTTCAATTCAAATCACTTGAATTAAAATGTATATGCAATCAGCCTTTGAAAGCTATATAAACAGCTCCGCTATATTATTTCTTAATTTATTCAGCTATGTGATGAGCAGTTTTTGTATTCATAAAGCTTTACAAAAGAATTTGAGGACAATTTAGTAGGTATGTTTATTGACTTCTTGCTACTTGATTTAGATACTATTATATGGACAAGAGCCAGCTTTTTTCTTGTCAGTTTCAAGGTTTCTTCACCTGCTTGGAATACTAGTAAAATCTGGTCTTCCTGCTCTTGCTTTACTCTTTTTCTTCCGTTTTTTGTGGGGGGATCTCCACCACAGAGGCAGGCTTTCTTTTTTGGCCTTTCCCACTGTATCCTGCTAGAATGAAAAACAGTTATACAGTATTTCATCTCAATTACATGCCTCCCACCCTCTCCCGATCACCACCTTGGTGATTTCCCCATATTCACCTTTCCCTTGACAGAAGCCTGGGGTCCCATCTCTCCCTCCGCCTCCCATGAGGGAAAGCAGCCTCTGGGGAAAATGCCTGGCAAAAATAACAGAGCCAAAGGATTGTATGAAAAGCCATATTCCCCTGACTTGGTCAAGCTGGCTATAGGAGTGACTGCTTTTCACGCCAACGTTTTGACTCCCTTGGATTCCTTCATTTACAAAAAAAAGGTTAACCATTAGAGGCTGGCCAAGCATATCGTTTAAGGTTTGCCTTCAAATAGGACCCTGCTTAAGATTCCTCTGAGACTCACTCAGATAAACTACCGGTATACCAGAAAGAGGTTAAGTGAATGAGCTTCAGAGTTATGTCACCCAGCCCACCTTCTAAAAACATTTAAAACGAGACTTAGTCTCTTCCCTAAGATGTTACTCCAAACTATCATTTGGTGGCTACTCCCTGAAAGCAACTGTCCCAGGAAGACTCTAAAGCAGAGCCAAGGGAACATGTGTCTAGCTTTCACATCAACAACATGCAAGTGACAAAAATGCCACATCAAAAGAGGGCAGCGGAGGTAGATATATGGGTAGGAAAAGGGAAGGAGGCAGTAGCCAAGGTAACAAAGGCACAATCCTTCACCTTAGGGAGACACAGTCAACATTTCATTAAGGTTTACTTACATGGATGGTATCATTTGACTTCTAGTACTCCAGTGAAGGCATCCTAAATAGTGTTATAGGAAAGTCCCACCACAAGAACTCACTGTGCAACAGTGCAGAAAGCAAAGCTTCTTGTTCTGCCCCCAAGCTGTTTCAGTTGATGTCATTAAGGATTCCACAGCAGGGGAGAACAATCTGTCAGAAATTTATCTGGGGAAAGCACAGGGCTAAAACCCCTCCCAGCACCACCCCTCCCGCAGGAATGTTAGGGTTAAGCATGACATCTGGAAACAACGGGGCATGGTTGTGCCTTCCCCTTAGGAGCTATGACTGTGGCTTCATTCCCATCAAATGATCTTACCTGGCTAGCCATTGTTAAAAAATTGTGTCACAGGAAAAGGGTCTGTTGTGGTTAATCTTCTGGTACACTGTTTTTAAAAAAATAAAGAAAAGGTATAAACTTTGGGAAAAATGATTAGCAAGAAATACACATTCCTGCACATCGAAACACCTCATGAGATCTTGAGGTACAGTCAGCAGCAGCATGTTATGGGGCACTACATAAGGAACCACCTATTGATGCCCTATGTCAACAGAATAGTGATCAATTCTAAACAAGAGCCCCTCATCATGGCCCTATACCAACCCTCAAGAGAGTCCAAAAATGGAGGCAACTATATTGATCACTTAAAACCCAGTTTCTAAGCACTTGTCATACCTATCATAGCAGATCTTTAAAAGTAATAGGGCTTCATTACCCATTGAGGATCAAACCATGCTCACCTCCAAACACTTTGCATTAGAACAGGAATAACTCACAATGCACTGTTGCTAAGAATATGCATTTTCATTCCAACTACAACAGAAATTGCAACTTAATGTAGCAAGAACAGAGAAGCCCAAGGAGATGGTAGATAATGCTACTATCCCTGTAAATCAAAAAGCCCCAAGGTGAGACCTGTCTCTACTACATCACTGCCCAGAATGTCACACTAGCCTGCCCAGAATGTCACACTAGCCTGTTTCTTATCTGTCAGAACACTTAATCTAGTCAATTTGACCTTTTCTTCTTTTTAGCTACCTGTCAAGAATGAACAGTGAAAAATGAAATTTTTGCAAAATGTGCAAATATGTGTTGTTGCAATTACCCATTTCCAGTATCACAACAGTGATGAAATTGTACTTTTACATACATCTGGTGCATGATACTTGGTCACTCTTGTTACTAAGAAAACTTCTATATATAGTTCTTTATTGTAATGTCCAAACACAACAGTTTTTCTTGTCTTTCACCCAATAATAAGAACAAACAATGCGTTATATTCCAGGCTTATCAGAGAAAAAACCAGAATGTCATTATTAAAAAAAGTAGACAGAAGAAGCTGATTTGTTTAACTGTTTCCACTGGCCAGCATGTACAATAAGCTATAATTCTTTAGAATTATAGTATATAACTCCTGTTTTTTTTACATTGTTTATGCTTCATATCATGTTTAGTACGTAGGATATCTTGCGTTCTAATCATCTGTGAATGCATAATAAAGACTGGATTGGTATGTTATTTTGAAACATGCCTGGCAGCAGTTTTAAAGTTATACAGTAGTTAACTTTTTTTCAAATGATTCTCCATAGGAGCTGTATGTAAGAGAGGGATAAAGAGACAGGTGGAAATATAAATTATATAGCTCTTAGGATATGCTAAAATTTAGGACACAAACAATTCTCTCAATGCTGAAAATCAATGTGTTCTTAAAACATAAGAAGTGCAGAGAACTGTATGCTATCAAGAGCTAACATCTTAATTATTTACAAGTATTCCAGGAACCAGAATGATAATTTCCAAGCAAACAATACATTTATTTGAATAATCGAAATTAAATGCACTTCACTGAAATGTCCTAATCAAATTCATTTTTACTATGTTTTATTGGAAAAAACTAATAATTTACACAGATTAATTTAACATGGTACATTATTTTCTATTTCAAAAACCAGTCAAATGTATTGCATCAGATTATTTAAAGAATCAAAGTTTCCTTTTCCCAATTCATAATTTTCCAAAAAGCCAACATCACTGACTGCACTGTTACAAATTTTCAAAACAGAATGCCTCTCAGTTGTGACTAGGCCTGGAATTGTGACATCAGGTTACATGAAAAATTAGTTTGTTTCTTATCTGTCAGAACACTTAATCTAGTCAATTTGACCTTTTCTTCTTTTTAGCTACCTGTCAAGAATGAACAGTGAAAAATATTTAAGACTAAATTCAATGGTTACATCATCTAAAATAGATTCAATAGACTCAGCAGCAGTCTGGTAAGTTCCACTGTAAGTTCAGTAAGTTCCACTGATTAAATGGGCTACTCTAACTGCACCTAACAATTATATTTAAACCTCAGTGTTGATATACAGTATACATTTGCAGTGTTAAATTAGAATAACAGAAGAATTATTCTGTACAGCATTTTCTTTGCATGCACATACACACACACTTCAAATAAAAAGCTGTAACACAATCTGAGTAGTAGAAGAGTAGGAGATTGTTACAACAGCATCTCCTAGCTGATAGATTCGTAACAAAGCAGTTCACTAAGGTGAATACAATCAGCAGACACTCCATTGTGCAAAAATATACTGCAGCATCCCCTAAATATTCTGGGCAACAGCAGTGGAATTATGTTGGATAGTTGTCTGTGTTGGATAAATCCATGTGCCAAATGACTGGCATAAACACCAATTGTTACTGAGACCCTACCATGAGGGAAGTACCTATGCATTTGCTACTCAAGGGCAGGCTACCCTGCAGATTATCATCATCCCTCACAACTTTAGGATCCAAGTGGCTGGCTTCTGTATATCGTTATCTCACTCCTAATTATAAAGACAATTGTTTTTAGAACCAAAAGTCCATTCATCTACCATCATGCCTCCTAGAGGCAAAGCAGAGGCCAGTGGTGTGTCTGCAGGCAGCTCATGAAGTACTGACCTGGTGAGCCCTTTCCGGCAGCAGGTATTCAGCTGCACTGTGCTGTCAAACATGCAGGTTCCATATAGCCATATTAATACGATATATAGGCTCTAAACTATTTTAAACAGTGGTTGCTTTCTGGCATCATGGGTTTTTAACCAAAGCTTTGGGGATCTAAGAATCTCTGCCCAAATCTATGCAGGCCTTAAACTGTTTTCCTTTGTTTTGTTTGATGTGAATTTAAATTCCTTAAATTATTCTTTGTTTTAAATTTAAATTATGTTTTAAAACTAATTCTACATGTACACTGACTTGACATGCTGTGAAATAAGGTAAGATAAACTTATTTTAGTAAAGATAAATACCTGTCGTTACTTCTATCCTAACATCCCTTTAAAGCCATTTGAACTAGTCACTACATCTTGTAGGAATAAATTGCACATGTTAATTGTATGCTGAATAAAGAAGCAGAATTCTGTAGATCTTAACTTGGGATTAAATTAGTTTTTAAACAATATACTACAATATACAAAGAAGACGACTAATATTTGTTTTGTAGATTATTCCTGGATATTGCAGTGTAAAATTATACAATACGTATCTGAAAACTTGTAACTGCCATGTAATCAAATTGTACTTATGACATTTTAACTTTTTTGTGCTTTACAGCAATTTTTATCTTGTCTTTCTACACTGCAAGCACATAAACTGCCTCATCATAAAATATCTGCAGGTCATAAAATTGACAAGCATGCATGACTGAGACCAGGTCTGCTTTCATACCAGATGCACTTGGGTAAAACGACACAAATCTCATGTAATTATTCAAGAGAAATGCTGTACTCTGGAATGACCTCCCTCTGTGCACTAAGTTAAAAAAAATAAAAGCTTTCAGGAGTGCTGCCTTTTGCTGGAAAAATTCCCCAGTACCCAGAAAATGAAAGAAGTTACACACATGCTTGCTTTTTATAAGGCACACTGTGTGCACTGAAATACTACTTGATCTGCCCCATTAACCAAATATTGTTATTTTTATTGATTTATTTAAAGTATTTCTCTATCACCTCCTAGCCCACAAAGGTTCCTGAGGAAATAAAATCCAATTAAAACAATACAAAGATAAAACTGTCTTAAAACATATTAAAATACTCTTTAAAACTCCTAAAAGCAGTCTAAACACAATCCTAGAATCTTTTGAAGCAGTTAAAACAGCAATTTCCAACACTAAGTGCCCATGCAGACTAGCACTGCTTTGGCTGTCTGCCAGAAGCTTGAAAGAAATGGGGGCGGGGCTACCTTACCTATGTAGGGAATTTCACTTTCAGGGTGTTGCTAGATACACAGACCCTGTACCTATATTGGCAGAACACTGGATTGGATATGCCAATTTACATGTTTGAAAAACTGAACTAAAATAGAAATATAGTGGTCCTTTTGTTTCTTGGGTACAAAATGCATTAATCTGTACAGAATAATAATTATAACAAATGTCTTATGAAGTGTGCATTAATAAAGATATTATCAGTCCACTTTCAAAGAGTGTTTCCAACAGATACATATTAACAGAACAGGAACAGCTTACTCTGCAAGTAATTCTTCAGATTTAATAACTTCAGTTTTATGCTCCTTTATAACTTACCTGACAGTGTCTATTATGGAAAGTGTCAAATAAAAAGAACTCTGGATGCAGAAGACAACAAATATCACAAAATGTGATCCAATATATTCCAGGCTCCAATAACTCTAATCTTTTAAAATATTCTTCGCAGTTTCTTTCTTGGGAATTACTTAATGTACTATGTTCTCACTGCAATCAAAATAAATGAAATAAAATATTTTCTTACAGTCATATATTCATACATTTATAATAACAGACAGGGTGAAGCAGGGGCCTTTCCTAATGCCCACAGTATAAAACACTTCTTTTGGCTACTGTAAACAATTCTATTAAGTAAGTTCACTCTTTTATACCATAATACATGATAGACAAATTCTGGCATATCTGGTAGAATAACAGAACAATGCAAAATATACTGAAATAACAAAACATTTTTCAAATCTTTTGTAACAGGACAAGGCAGAAGTTAAACCATTATCCATTACACATATGGTATGTCTCAGTTAACGAAGCAGATGTGATCCTATGCATTACTTCTTAAAGTACCAGAGGCTGAAATAAAGTGGAAAGAATAGGGTTCCTACCCTACAGCAAAAAGTTCAATATGTTTCAGAAAACTTTTTATTCAAAACAAAGCAATATATCAATGTAAGATGAATCAGCCAGGTCAGATAGACCTTGCATAAGTAAACAAAGACATTTTGAACCTTCCAGAGACCACTTGAAGGCTTCTTCCAAACTGCATCCATGTTGTTTACTTTTACTAGCCTCCATTTCTTTTTATGTGACCAAACTTTAAAAAATCTATGCCAGTGTAGAGTAGTGCTCTGAATGTTACACTACGACCCTGGAGACCAGGGTTTGATTCCCCCACTTGGCCGTGGAAACCCACTGTATGACCTTGGGCACATCACACACTCTCAGCCCCAGAAAACTCTGTGACAGGTTCACCTTAAGGTTGCTATGAGATGGAATCAACTTGATGAAACACAATGAATTTTTTAATATGCTGGGGGGGGGACTACTGAGACAGGTTTATTTGTTCTCCATTTGCTCTTTGTTTGCTGTTCATACATGTTCAATAAAGGATTCTGAAGTCAGCTGCTATTTACCTTGTCTCTTTTAGGCAGGCACACAGATCTACATAATTGTCACGAGCCCCATTCTTTTCCAGCTCAAGGATTACTGCATTGTTTACTGCAAACATGTTGCTGTAATTTGATATCAAAAGTTGTGTTTCTCCTTTATCCCTCTAATGCCAATTTTTTTAAAAAAACTCCTAGACAGACAGAGGATGAAAACTGGGGGACTGGGGAGGTATAAAAAGCCTTTATAAATAGGAACTTCTTTGTCAGAGATTTTTGCTAGCTGAACGATGTTTGTAGCAGTGGCTCACCAGTCAATTTTTAACAGACCACCTAGTGCTCCACAGCTCAAGATAATTCTAAATTAGATGGACAATATATTTAATTTGGCAAGATCTGTTCAGAGAGGAGTTTGCCATTGTCTTCCTCTGAGACTGAGAGAGAGTGTGACTTCCCCAAGGTGACCTACAGTGGTTCCGCACTAGGCTGTTATAGCGCTATTATTCCACTTTCACCATCCTGTGGAATCCTGGGGTTTGCAGTTTAGGCAGGGGCCTCAAAGGCCCCTGCCTAAACTGCAAACCCCAGGATTCCATAGGATGGTGAAAGTGGAATAATGGCGCTATAACAGTCTAGTGCGGAAATGGCCCTAGTGTGTTTCTATGGTTGAACAAGGATTTGAATCCTAGTCTCCTGGAGTCCTAGTCCAACACTCAAACCACTCAACAACACTCAAATCACACCGGCTCTTAACTAGAGTTACCGAGTTCACAATAAAATCATTCTGCCTCACTCCCGCTTTATAATTATTTTAGTCTTTAGTTCAGGGAGGATCAGACATTCAGATCAGAAATTAAAAGCATAGCCCTGTCAGCCTGGATCAGTGTGCAAAAGGATCCTGTGGCACCTCCGAGACAGAAAGAAGTTGGCAGCATGAACTTTCGTAAGTCTCGAGTGCTGCAAGATTCCTCGGCATCCGGATCACGAAGTTCTACCTGACCAAAAACTGCACACATAAAAAATGTGACTTTATGCAACGTGCCCAGTGCCTCTCCACCTCCCTGCACAAGTCGCTTTTAATTTCTTCCTTGTGATCTTCACTCCTCATTTTTATCCTCTTATTTCAAGGCAGTTCAATAAGCAGAACACAACAAGGCAGGACTGGAATTGTATGCATCGTCTGGAAGAAAGCCTACGTTTAGCTAAAATCAATTAGGGGGGGGGAAGCAACGCAGGATATTGCTCCTGTATAGCATTTAGCAGGGAAAGCCTTAAGAACAGAACTACTCGCGGCAGAGAAAATGGGAGTACAGGGCGAGGGGTCTATTCCCCCGCCTCCGCTGCTGCCATAGCGAACCTTCGCAGCCCGGCCCTTGAGGCTGTGTGGAAGCGAGCCAGGCCGAGTTCTGCCCCCCCCCACCAGTTACACGTTCTCAGGACGCCCCCCCCCAGTGGAGGCTGAACTGGGGGGAGAGAAGACGCCCGGCGAGGCCTCCCTGAGAGGGGCGGAGCGAGAGGGACCGAACTCCACGAGGAGGACCGACAAAGTCGTGGGATCCCCCTGCGAGGCGGACAGGGCCCTTCCTCCCCCGCCCGCCCCAAACGCGGAGATACTAACGTCGCCGGCCTTCCTCCGCGTCGCCATAACGAGCCGCTCTGCGCTCACAACACTCCGCGTCGTCGTCGTCGTCCCCTCCGCCGTCCACCCCTTCTTCCTTCTCGTACAAAGACTTCCGGCCGAGGCTGCCCCGGTATCTGCCTGTTCGGTTCACCGCCGACCGCCGCCTCCAATTCTCCGTCCCTCGCCCCGGCCGCTGAAGGCCGAAGGGGTCAGCCTCAAATCGGCTCCTGAGAGAGGAGGCGACGGCCACGGATGCCCGCAAGCGAGGCGTCCCGGCTCCTGATCAGGCAGCGAAGTAGACGACCTCACAACTGCCGCCGCCGCCGCCGCCAGTCGAGGAGGAGCAGGAGGAGGAGGGGTCACCATTCGGGAGGAGAGGGAAAGGACCGCGCGTGCTCGAGGCGCCGCTGCAGGAATGGAGCTGCTGGGCGGTTGCTACGAACAGATCCTGTTCGGGTTCGCGGTGCGGCCAGGCGAGGTAGCTGAAAAACGATGGGCGGAAGCGGGGGCGAGACGGAGAGGACGGAGGACACGCGCCGCACACTTACCGCCGGGGCCGCGCGCAGCGCAAGCGACGCTGGTCGGGGCGCGTGGCGCCGGCGTGCGCGAGGAGGAAGAGGAGGAGGAGGGAGGCCCGGCTTCCCAGGAGCCTCTGCGGCGCCTTCCGCGCGGGCACCGGCTCTCCGGCTTGCGCGCGCTCCCCGTGGAGCGCGTCTGGGAGGCCCGGAAGTGGCTGGGGCGGGTGAGGTGGCTCTGGGGCCCTTTCCGCACTAGACCGCGCTAGTGCTATGGCAACCCCAAGGGCCTTTCCGCACTGCACTCTTATAGTGCTATTATTCCGCTTTCAACCTCCTACGGAATCCTGGGGTTTGCAGTTTAGAGAGGGGCCGCAAAGACCTCTCCCTAAACTGCAAACCCCAGGATTCCGTAGGAGGTTGAAAGCGGAATAATAGCGCTATAAGAATGTAGTGCGGAAATGGCCCAAGATTCGGTAGGATGTTGAAAGCGGAATAACAGCACTGTAATGGTCTAGTGGGGAAATGGCCGGTGTGTTGCCTCCCTGCTGTCAAAGCGCAGGGACATACCCGCCAACAGTGGTTAAATGCCAGTACTGCGAGCCACAAGGTTGTGAGTTCCATCCTCCAAGGTTGACTCAGCCTTCCATCCTTTTGCAGGTCGGTAAAATGAGTGCCCAGCTTGTTGGGGGCATGTATAGAAATGTATCGAAATACATGCTATCTGTAAGTTGTTCACTGCCTCAATCCATATGGAGAGGCGGGATACAAATAAATATAAATAAATAAAATAAATAAAAGATGAAAACCAGGACACGTGTGGCCAAGCAAGGTCAGAGTATGGTCAGGATGGCAACAGTTATCAGTGAGGAAGAACACTCAAGCTAGGAAAAGTTGCAGCAGTTTGCCTTTGCCTGAGTCTACTGGGAAGGGTGAGATTTCTCCCATCCTCCTTCCCCTGCTGAATTAACTGAATGCAGGCTGCTTTTGCACTTCGACCTCACTTTTCAGTATTAGAAGTAAGCTGAGGACAAAGGAGGGAAAGTGGGTGGAGGAGAGAGAAACGGAAGTTTTAAAAGCAAGTGAAAAAGTAGGATGAGAAAGGATTAATTGGGATTATCGTTGCCAAACTGGGACAGTCAAGAGATATGCTGAGAGATGTTCTTGATTTCCTGCTGTGGGCTTTCTGGAGGCCACTTACTTGTCATCTAATGATAGGGGGCTGGAAGTAGGGAGCTGGACAAGATGGGCTTTTGTCCCTCCCTTCTTAAGTTACAATGCAAGTTCACATCTGATTTCTAATTGGTGTGTTGGCATTTTTGCAGCATGTTTCTACCTTTTTCACATGTACTCGTTTGTGACCCAAGAGGAAAGAACTGCACATATTAACAAAGTAAAATCCATATCCTGCCAATTAACCTGTCATCTCACCTTTGAATATTACTGCATTGTGTATACTTTTATACTATGGTCGTTGGGAATTCAGGAGAAAGTATGCATGTATTCGGATGATGTCAAGGTGAGAGGCAGCAGAGGTTGGAAAAGTAACTTCAGAACTGTGGCCCTTTGTTCTGGTCAAGCAGGCATTTCCCCCGATCATACTTGTCTCAAGCAGTAGTTTTGAAAGATGTGAACTTGTTGGCTTCCCCAAACTCATTTTTGTTTAACAGAAGAGTAGTTTATTTAGTACAGGGATGTGAAATATGTGGTCCTCCATATGTGGTTCAGTTATAATTACCATTAGCTTTAGTCATCATTGCTGATACTGAGGGATGATAGGAGTCTCAATACCTAGAGGACCATAAGTTGCCCATCCCTGATTTACTGGAAGAACAATTAGAGCAATGTTGCTCAGAGTGGTAGTCCATGGACTGATGCCAGTTTGCAATGAATTTCCAGGAAAGAAAGAAACAGTTGTAGCTGTTGGGCACAAATATGGTGCTGGTCCCTGGCACACTTAAGAAAAGATCCTGGTAGTCACCATGTTAGAAATTACTCGAAGGAGAACCACAACAATTTACAACAGCATCAGGTAACCTGAGAATTGCTGCATTAGGGAACAGGCCATGACAAGTAACCTTCACTACAATTAGAACAGAAAAGAGAGTTGTGGGGCACCCGAAAGGCAAATTAATGTCTTGGGGCATAAGTTTCTTAGGGCTAGAGACCATTTCATGATAAAAAGTTGGCATATAGGCACACAGTCTTAAATGAGTAGAAGAATAAATGAAGTCCAAAAATGCAAGGTGTTAAACCTGTGAAATTCCTATAAATATCTCAGCTGTGTACAAAATAAACACAGTGTCTATTTGCTGGTGTGGTACAGTGGGTTCTCCTCTTACATGACCTCCACCCATGTGAACATTAGTTCATGCGAAGCATCACATCCAATTATAGTTAGCAGATGCAGTGGTTTCATCCAATGACTATAATGGGATGTGCCTGTGCAGAACCCCCACATATACGTTGGGCACATTATATAGTAGTTTGAATGTTTGACTAGGACACTGGGAGACCAAGGTTTGAATTCCTGCTTGGCCATGGAAACTTACTGGGTGATTTTGGGCAACTCACTCTCAACCTCAGAAAAAGGCAAGAGCAGACTCCCTCTGAACAAATTCTGCCAGGAAAACCCTGTGATAGGCTCACCTTATAGTTGCCATGTTAGAAATGACTTGAAGGAGAACAACAACAATTTTCAACAGCCTTAATTAGCACTAATGTGGTTTTGCTAGCTTTGCTATGATACTGAAATAGATGACACTGATTTCCAAGTAAATGGTTAGGATCACACTGCAAGGCTGCAATGATATGCATGCTACGGACTAAACTCAATGTGATAACAGGATTTCTTTCTTTTTTGTTTTGTTCACTGTTCTTGTATGTCCTCAAGTTCTTCCTGACTTACTGCAACCCTAAGGCAAACCTATCACAGGGGTTTCTTGGTAAGATTTGTTCAGAGGGGATTTGGCTTTGCTTTCCTCTGAGGATGAGAGTGTGTGACTTGCCCAAGGTCACCTAGTGGGGTTTTCATGGCTGAGTGGAGATTCGACCCCTGTTCTCCGGAGTTATAATCCAGTGCTCAAACCACTACACCATGCTGGCTTGTTTGTTCACTACCTTGGCTTCTTATTCCCTTTATACATGAACAGAGATACCCTTCGATGCCACAGCTGAACAATCATAGAATCATAGAAATGTAGAGTTGGAAGAGACCACAGGGGCCATCCAGTCCAACCCCCTGCCATGCAGGAACACCCTCAAAGCACTCCCAACAGATGGCCATCAAGCCTCTACTTAAAAACCTCCAAGGAAGGAGCCTCCACTACACTCCGAGGCAGCATATTCCACTGCTGGACAGCCCTGACTGTCAGGAAGTTCTTCCTGAGGTTCAGGTGGAATCTCCTTTCCTGCAGCTTGAATCCATTGCTCCTTGTCCTGGTCTCTGGAGCAGCAGAAAACAAGCCCTCTCCTTCCTCTACATGGCATCCCTTCAAATATTTAAACATGGCTATCATGTCCCCTCTTAACCTTCTCTTCTGCAGACTAAACATACCCAGCTCTCTAAGTCTGTTCTCATAGGGCATGGCTTCCAGGCCTCTCACCATTTTGGTCGCCCTCCTCTGGACTTTCTCCAGCTTGTCAATATCCTTTTTGAATTGGGGTGCCCAGAACTGGACACAGTATTCAAGATGAGGTCTAACCAAAGCAGAGTAGAGTGGTACCAGTACCTCCCTCGATCTAGACACCATACTCCTATCAAGGCAGCCGAGAATTGCATTGGCTTTCTTGGCTGCCGCATCACACTCCTGACTCATGTTCAGCTTGTGGTCTATGAAGACACCTAGATCCCTTTCATACGTACTGCTATCCAGCCACGTGTCCTCCATCTTATATTTCTGTATTCCATTTTTTCTACCTAAGTGTAGGACCTTACACTTCTCTGTTGAATTTCATTTTATTAGCCTCGGTTATTTACTATAACTGAATATTGCAATTCTTCATGTGCATGTGACCAACATTTTTTTAAAAAATTACTTTCATTTTAATTGACTAACAATAAAACAGTTTTAATCAATTAATGATAAAACAGACATCCTTTGTTTTAAAGGAGAATTTCCAATTTTAAAAATAGCACCGGACGATTCTGTTTCCAGCATGTTGCATTAACTAGTGTGGCTCATCAAAGTGATCAGTGAATATTTGGGAGAGTTTATAATTTGCTCTGTATTCTGTTTATCCGATTTGTAAGATGAAATGAATTAGAATTCTTATTTATATTTGGACGCTGCTGACCTAGAGGCAGTTCTTTAAAGCCAGGTGCAGCTTTGTCATAGTCACATGGATAGTGAATTGGAGCCAGAATTTAGCTTCCGTGGGGATCTATTAGTGTAAGATGCCTGTTCTTGATTTTTGGAGATTCCCCAAAAATCCTCCACTTGTATACTATGGTTTGTCCCATTGGCAGGGTCCTTCAGCTCTTTGGGTAGCCTTTTCAGGGGCTGAAGGCCTGTTGTAACGAAAAGGGAGCATGAAGATCCACTGCAGCTAGCCAAAATCTGCATCCAACCCTGTATTTGAGATTCATGTATGATGGACTGATCAGTTATTTCCTTGATTTTTAAGTGTTTTGTTGGAAGTAAAGAGCAGGAAAACATTTATTACAATTTATAGTTGATTAGGTTTTCTTTTGTGGGTACTGTGTTTTGGTACCTGGTGCCAATACCGTTAATGATGGCTGAATCCCATTGAAAATAATTACAGTTAATCATGATTATAATCCCATTGCTTTCATAGGATGTCCATAATGATTAATTTAGCTGGATCAGAACCTATAAAGATAAGTACTCACCAAGGGGGTTGTGATTGTGTTTTAAACATTGGATCACTGGAATGTTATATACAAATTGTAAAAAAAATCCCTTTTCTGGCAGTGATTTCTAAAAAGTTGATTTCTTTTCTATTTTATTTTCAGAACTGGGAAGCTGTTCCTGATTTCACCCACCATGCCCACAGTGCTTCATTGTCAGCAGTGGCTGTGAATGACAGATATGTAGTCACTGGCAGCAGGGATGAAACCATACAAATCTATGATATGAAAAAGAAGGTAGAACATGGCGCACTGATGCAGCACAATGGTAAGGAAACTTAACTGCATGTGGTGGAAGCCAGATGTATATTAGTAAATGTCACTTGCTCAGCATGATATAAGTACAGAGATATGTGAAAAAGTTTAGAAATATGTGCATTGATCTGAAAGGTTCTTGCTTATGTGGAGGCATCAGTGTAAGCATGGAGATCCAGTGATTATGCAGTGCACAAAGCCTTCCCTGCTAATTTCATTGGCAAGGGGAACTTCTTTAATGGATTTGGAAACCAGCTGAGGTGGAATTCTGTGCATAAGTTATAGTCCACATAGAATACTGACTCATCCCATGTATTTAGGACATGATTTAATACACTCATCATAGTTAATTCAGGTATAATTTCCAGTTCCCAGTAACATAGACAGGAATAAAATGGATTTCCATGGACATAAATATAATGTAAATGGTATGTAGTGTTAGAAAGTTTCTTCTTAAAAATTAGTTATTCAAAAGAACTGGAAAATTTTTAATTTTCTAGACATTGTTCAGTTATGTGCAGATTTGCAAGACAGAAATAAATGCTTAAAAATAAATAATTCTTGTTTAGAATATATGTCCTGTGTTAAATCATTCTGTTATACTCTTTGTGTTGTTCTTCAGGCACCATAACATGCTTGGAATTCTATGGACGTACTCATCTACTGAGTGGAGCTGAGGATGGCTTTATCTGTATTTGGAACACAAAAAGATGGGAGTGCTTGAAATCCATTAAAGCACATAAGTAAGTATTTTTTGTGTGTACATAAGACAACGCTCTCCCCCACCTATACATTTATTATGGATTTGCATCCAGAATTGCACAAGTGGAATTCTGATTGTGCAATGAGTTTTTTGCTTCTTCCTTCACTGTCCTAAAAGAATGTGGAGACCATCTTGGATGGTGTGTTGTATGGTGCACAGAGCTGCAGTGGGTCAAAGCTGGGATGGGAGTAACAGTGCAGGTGCCACATCACATACTGTATCTTCAGAGATATATCTTTGAAGATGCTTTGTTCCCATCTCTGACTGATACTGTGTCACAATAAAAAGTTTCTGGTGAAAAGATAATATATCAGATTGCAAATGATCAATGGGAATAATTAATCATGGCTGTTACTTACTTTTTCAATTAGGGGGCATGTGACATCCCTTTCTATCCATCCATCTGGAAAGCTGGCTTTATCGGTAGGCACAGACAAGACGTTAAGGTAAATATGCAAACATCAGAAACTTTTTAAGTTTTTATTTAAAATATATGCCCTTCTTTTCTACATGGCAAATGCAATTAAATCAGATTCTAAAACAATGTCAGACAATATCCATGTATGTTGCAGCATACACAGAAGCGTATAATTATTTACATTTTAAGTACTACTCTTACTTGAATCCCAGATAGAATAAACCTATTGAATCAGTTGGGGTAGCAAAAATGTTGACTTGAAAACAGTAGGCGAGAATGACCAAAAGGTCAGTGTACTAGCCAGCAGCCTGGTGTTGTAGCTTCTGAAGACAGGGACAATATTTATTCTTGAATGCTTCTAGTCTGGCTGGCCTGCCTCATTAGTTTCACATGTCCAATACCTGGGCTGGCTATAAATCCATATCCTGTTTGTTCTACAAAAATACAAAAAGGATTAATTCTCACTTTCCTGACAGTGCTGATTAAAAACCTGGTAAAAAAAAGAGAGAAATAATGTAAATGTATGTATTCTATGTATTCTCAAAACTAACATTGAAATATATAACATCTGAAAGAAGTCCCTGCAGTTTGTGATAAAGAGCATATTAAGTATGAACTATGTTTTTGGATAAGATACAGAATGTTCTACAGTGCAATTCTGTAAATGTATTGAGAAGCAAGTCCTATTGAATTCAATGAGACTTACTCCCAAGTAAGAGCATAAATGATTGTAGCCTTTGGACATTGAGAGATACACAAAGTGAATGACTGTGTGAAATAAGTTAACTATAATAAACTATGTGGGCTGTAGTATTTTGTTGAAAAACAGCTTGGTCCAAACTTTCAGATTTCTGTTGTCCTTCCAGTTGAACCACAAAGAATACCAGTGGGAGGATCACCATCTAGATTAGTATTTCTCAGGCTTCTCAGACCCAAGATCCCTCTGAAACATTAACCTGCCTTATATGATCTTTTTTCGTTCTCTACATTAGATGTTGAGGAGGTAAAAGTTCTGTACCTTTAAAATGGCTGGACAAATTCAGCTGCCACAGGACTCAGAAGAGGGGAGGTCACATAAATTGCCAAAAATGCCAAAAAGGTATATGTGTCACAAACTCCACTTTGGGATTTGAAAAAAACAGGTTTTATTAATGTTCAGCAGTGAAAGGGACTCTGCATCTATATAAAAAGTGAATCACTGCCAGTAGAGACATTAACAAAATTACCACTGTGCTTCGTCCTTTTTGCACGGGCTGGCAAAGGAGGTATGTGGAGCTTGGGGGTTTGAAGGACTGCAGAAACAGCTTAGAAGGCCACATCCCACCTTAACTATTGTGTTGTGTTTACCGAAAGAAAAGTGTAGGCTGCATCAGCACTACTGTTAATGTTTCTGTTGCCATATCTCTTTTGTTCCCATGTAACAATTTAAAAAATTGGAAATTTTCTTTGGCTAGTATTTTGTTACCCTCCACCTGACCAGTAAGAAGGAATAGTTGTCTTCTTGACTATTTATATTCTTGTAGAGTGTACAGCTGATCTTTTAATACAGAGAAATAAAAAATAACAAATTAAAATGGAGATAATTTGCATGTTTTTTAAATTAATCATTCATAAGAATTACACTTTTTCATTCCAAAACGTGCTAATTCATATTATTGGTGTTTTTCCAGAACGTGGAACCTTGTAGAAGGAAGATCTGCATTCATAAAAAATCTAAAACAAAGTGAGTGTTTTCCCTTTGTTGTGCATTTTTGCAATGTTCTGCAGTGTAGAAGCAGCTGTGCTCTTCTGAAGGTTACTACAACCTTGAGTCCTAGTCCACAATTATTGTTTAGTTCCAAGGTAGCCTTCAAAACAGTAGAATCCTTATTTACCTGTTTCAAAATATTCTGATCATTTTTTCTTCAGCATTTTCACATCCCATAAAAGTTTGTGATGATTGCATGGTTCTTTGCTACATAATCATTTACATCTTAAATCTTATGCCTACTTCAAATTGTCCAAAGTCTCTCTACATTTGTGTTCATGGTTCTCAGGATCTTATGTCTCCCATGCTCAGCCTGCTTCCATCTCTCTTTGAATAGCTGTAGCCTCATTTTAACATATGCCTCCTCCCCTTCCTCATAGGTGGAGTGCGATTTTTCTGTTAGCAATTTTGCTTTCATTCAGTGATTTGTATGCTGCCATAATGCATGCCGCCTTATAGCTACATTTGTAAGGTATCGTTAACGGCATACACAAACGTTAACACTTGATTGCAGCTTTTTATAGATTGATGTATCAGAATTCTTTGTTTAATAAAAACTGAAATCAGACATTTTTGACCAGCTAGATAAAGTTATATGGAAGTAGTAGCTGGCTGGTAAACTCTGTCACTGATTAAATCAGCTTGGTAGCTCCTTGCTAGCCTCAATATCCTTGTTTGTCACTCATGTTAGCATAAAGGGTTCCCTAGTATAAATTTTGGCCTAAATAGCCCAAGGGCACTAGATCCTGTCTGATCTTGGAAGCTAAGCAGAGTCATCTCTGGTTAGTACTTGGATGGAGGACCACCAACAAATACCAGGTAATGTAGGTTGTATTTGAGAGTAAGGTACTGGCAAAACCACCTTTGAGTATTCCTTGCCTAAGAAAACCCTGTGAAATTCCTAAATTGACAGGTGACTTGAAGGCACACACAGAGAATATCTTAGGTATATTTCAAATTATACATGAGTGTATTGATGGAATCTGCAGTCTGAGTTACTTCTGAAATCTATAAAACTGTTCTGTAAGGAAATATGCTTTGTTGATAATGATGCATTGCATGTTATTTTTGTTTTACCTCTTCATAATCAACACTTTGGTTTTAAAAATGTAGGTGAAGAGACAGCAAGAATTTTGCACTATTTAGCACATTTAATTTATATATCTTAGAATCTGAAAGTAGTGTACAAATAATACGAATTTTAACTATTTAAAATTTTGAATAGTAAAAGATAATTTAAGTAGACTGAAAAAGTATTGAAAATTAACAAGCTAAAATTTTTAGAACCATCTCTATGTAGAGAGCTGGAAGAAATGTTTAGGCCCCTGAAACTTTAATTTAAAAAAATTAGTATTACATATTGTGAGTAATTCTTTACAGCATATCAAGAATCTTTGAGAATAATACATACTGCTAGCCTTCCACATTTGCTAGGGTTAGGAGCACAGGACGCTTGCAAAAGTGGGAAAATGGCAAATACAAAATGTGTGTGTGTTTGTCTGTGGGAAGGAGGCTAAGGCGTGGAGAGAAGAGGAAGAGAAGTGATACCTAGGATCCAAACCAGGTTAGGGAAAACGAGTGGGTTGACATGGTGTCTCTGTACCTCCTCTCTCATGCCCATCTGCTTCCTTGGATGTGAGGAGGCATCTGGAGAGGATTTGTAATGCTGAGAAATTGGGCTGTGATCTGTCGGCCATGCAGTGACTGATGGTGGTAGTGGTGTTGGAGGAGGAGAAGGAAAACTAGGACCCAGAGGTTAGTTTTTAAATGGCTACATGGCCTGATTGGAGCCTCTGAGAAGGAAAGCTCTCCTGGAAAGCAAGTGCTTGAGGTTGGGGAGGAGGAGTTAGAGAAACTTGCAAATAATCTAATCTGTGAAGGTGAAACCCATAAGTGTGGAGGGCTGACTATATTCGGAACTTTCTGAAATGTTCTTTAGGGTGATATTCTTCGACTTTGAAACACTGTGATTGGCTGAACTGATAAAAGTAAATATCTTCCTAAAGAAACTCCTACTTTAATCTCAAGCAAAGGAGAACCTAACAATCCTTGAACTATCTTTCACAGGTTTAAAAACTTCCACAGGATTTATTCTAAATAATGGTTTCTTTTTGATAACAGCCAACATTATTTTTCTCACTCTTATGTAGGAAATTCTTCTTTTATCTGTATATGAAATTCTTCTACAATATTTTTTTTTTATTTTCCTCTGTTAATTTAGATGCACATCTTGTTAAATGGTCACCTAGTGGTGAGATTTATGTAGTGGTGATAGCGAACAAAGTGGACATCTACAAGCTCACAACTGCTTCTATCTCTGGCACCATTGGTACAGAAAAGAGAATATCTTCTGTAAAATTTATTACAGTAAGTAGGAAAAATGATCTCAGAATAGCTAAAGTGTTTTAAATATAACCAGTCTCACCTCCTTTTTAAATCCTTTTCTTAAAGGACTGCATACTTGCCATTGCAGGAGATGAAGAATTTGTACGGCTATTTGACTGTGAATCCAAAAAGTGCCTTTGTGAATTTAAAGCTCATGAAAACAGGTATTATCTGTTTTTCGCATAATAGTGTGTTTTGTGTGTTTCAGTTTCACTTAAGTATAGTTTTTAAAGTAACTGTAATTCTTTTTGTTTGTGAAAGCATATATATTTTCATTATGAAGATGACCTGGTTTAGTACTACATTAAGTTTCATATTTTTATTCATATTTATTCATATTTTTATTTCATATTTCCTTTTCAAGGCAGCAGCACTGTAAGTTATTAAATTGGGACAGGTTGTGTCAACTTGTTTTTTTTAAATGTATTATATATTACTACCTCATATATCGTGTATAAATAGAAGTTTGTTTCAAAATAGTTGCTTGATATCATGTCATAATCTGTTGAATACTAACAGTTTTCTGAACATTTGCTTGTTTAATTATTGTTGATTTTCTAGTGATATTTTATATCAATAATTGCTCCATAGAGTAAAAGAGATCAGCAGCTTTGAAAGGGAAGGTGTGTATGTTCTGGTGACTGCATCAAGTGATGGATACATTAAAATGTGGAGCCTTGATCTTGATCAGGTTTGTATTTTACCAAGTTAATTGCCTAATTAATTAAATAACACTGTGCTCAACAAGGGCTAGAATTCTTTTAGTTATTTGTGTAACTTGTAGCAGGACACTCTGTTTCTGAAGTATTTAAGGATGCAGTCTTACACAGCCTCCCCCACCAGTAGCCATTATGTCTGTGAAACTTACTTTGGAGTTAATATGTAAAACACAGATGGGATTACATTGCAGTTGTATCTGTCCAAACTTTTATCCAGATTATATAAAGTGCTCTTGAAATGGCAATTGGAAGATGAGGTGGTTAAAGATTATATGGTCAAGTGGGCAAGAGATGTCAGACATGAGATTATGTTAGAGAAGTGGGAGCAATTATGGGGTTGTTACCGTAAATGGACGAGCTCCTACACTCTGCAGGAACAAACATTTAAAATGATGACTAGATGGTATCTCACCCCGGCAAGATTGTCTAAAATAAATCATAAATCATCCAACGTGTGTTGGAAATGTAAGCAAGAAATAGGTACATTTATTTATTTATGGTGGGATTGCGCCCTTGCTAGGAAATACTGGCATAGTTTATGCGTAAGAGTGGAAAAAATTACAAAACTGAAAATAGAGATCCCAAGGTATTTTTGTTGGGTATGGTGCTAAATGCAGTGAAAAATTATCGATTGGCAAAACTGATATGGTATATGTTACTAGCAGGGAGGTTGGTTTATGCAAGATATTGGAAGGCAGGGAAAGTACCAGAGGAAGGGGAATGGTGGGATAAGGTCTTGGATATTATGGAAAATGACAGATTAACCCATTATTTAAAGGATAAAGGAGAAGAATCTTTTTTGTTGGTATGGCAACCGTTATTGAATTGTGTTAAAGAGTTAAAGAATTAATATAAGTTTATAAAACAAAACCAATTCTGTCTGGGCCAGGCACTACCTAAGGGGGCATAAAGAGACAAGAGGAAGAGAGAGAATATATACGGAAGGGAAGGGGGTAGAAACATGTGAAATTAAAGAAATTATTATAAGGATATTATTATAATGGAAGTATTTATAAAATTATGTACACAATATCAAGTATCAATTGTAATGTAAGGTGGAGAGAGGATGTACTAAAGGTTTTCTTTCCTAACTGTACCATTTCGTGGGAGGAAGTCTCTTTTTTTCTTTTTGCTTTGAGGATTTGAAGATTTAATATATATATATGTTTAGTTGGAATTGTTGGAATTGCTGGATGGATATAATGTATATACATATATACTGTTTCTTTGTTATGTGAGATCAAAATAAAATAAAAAATATAATGAAAAAAAACAAAAAACAAAACAAAAGCCTTCTCATACTGAAATCTTATTGGGACTTAAGTGTGGATAACTTAGATTGGTCTCAATAAGATGTGAGATTCAACATAGCAATACTACATATGTTTACTTAGAAATACCGGTAAGTTTCATTGAGATCAGTGGAACCTATCCAAAGATAAGGAGTAAGCACAACTCCACAGTGTCTTCTAAGCATACATCTTGTGAGTGTACTGTTGAGCAGTTGTCTTTTCTCCCAATGGTTGCTACCGTCACCATAGCTTCTTTGCATACCTTTTACAGCTCATGTACCTGATGACATAGCCCATTATAATGGAGATTTCATGCCACAATAATCCATTTAATGTTACTTGTGGGACAGATCTGCTTGGCTGCTACAGAATAACTTCTGGAATTCATGTGAATTAATTGCTTATTTCTTTCAGATTAAGAATGCCCCCTCACTGCTATGTCAAGCTAATACCAAAGCCAGACTTACCTGTCTAGCAGTGTGGCACAAAAGAGATTCAGAAACAAAACAAACCACTGATGAAGCTGCTACAGCTTCCACTCAAGGTACTGTAAGATTTTTTGGCATTTCCTTGGGTGAAGTATGTGATAAAAAGCTTATTCAGTTATTGTATCTTTAATTTTAACTGTTTTTTTCCTCCCTAGTTCATGAAGTGGAACAGCTGTTGATTAAGAGGAAGGAAATGTGTTGGAGTGACTGTGGTCAGCCATCAGAGGGAGATGACCAAGAGATCCCTGTGAAACGAAAAGTTCTAGATAAACAGCAAAAGAAGAAAAAAAAGTTGCAAAAATCAAAATGAAAGTGTACTTCCTTATCATTTGCTGGACTTAATTTATAATAAATGGCCATCAGTTAGTTTCACTTTATTTCTAAGGTGGTTTTCCCACTTACATGCAATAAAATGGCGTTCTGTTTATAACACCTCTTTATATTAATATTTATATAAAGTAGCCATTTTATTGGAACTGCAACTTTTCCCAGATCTTGTGTTTTTAAAGGTGGGGATGAATGGGTGGCATGGAATTATCTTATAAAATATTTGTTAGAAAGTTATCTAAAACTTCCTATTTCAATAGGATTTAAAGCTGTTTGAAAGCTGCTATCAAATTCTGCAGCTCATTCATATATAAAGTTATTTTAAACTTTCATACTTTTAACATCTGTTGTGCTTTGGGAAATGTGATGATTCAGATACAGAAAACTACTTAGTATCATTGTTTTAGAGTTATTAATATCATCCTGAAAATGTGTATTTTGTTTTCCTTAACACTATCTGTTGCTCTTTGATATTAATCTGTTGGATCAAATAAAGACTCCCTATATTTTTTTAAATGCATATACAAAACACATCTTTTACTGTGCTGGACTGTTTGCTTCAATAAACAGCGGGAAAGGAGATTTCACCTGAACCTCAGGAAGAAATTCTTGACAGTCAGAGCTGTCCGGCAGTGGAATGTGCTGCCTCGCACTGTAGTAGAGTCTCCTTTGGAGGGTTTTAAGCAGAGGCTGGAAGGCCATCTGTTATGCTTTGATGTGTGTTCCTACATGGCAGGGGATTGGACTGATGGCCTCTGGGGTCTCTTCCAACTATGATTCTATGAGTTTATTTAAAGGAATATACAAGTAGAACTGTTTCCCAAATTAGGATGCACAATAAATTTTTCGTATGTCGTCTGTGACAATAATCTGTGGTTTAGAAAGCAAAGCGGAGGTGGCAGTGTTAATGAACAGCCAGTTACAAGCATGATGGTTCTTGCAATGAAATAGGTAGAGAAAGTAGTCTGCAACTTTTATCATCCTTCAGTGTTCCTTTGCTGACCAGACCTGTTGTTGTTATTAACTTTATTTATACTCTGACCTTTAGCCAAAAATGGAACTCAATGTGGTTTATAAATTGAGTACAAAATACCTTGCTATTGTTATGTGCCTTCAAGTCATTTCTAACTTATGGCAACCCTAAAGAGAACGTATCATGGGGTTTTCTTGGCAAGATTTGTTGAATGGGGGGTTGCCTTTGAGCTCTGAGGCTGAGGGAATATGACTTGCCTAAGGTCAAGTAGTATATTTCTATGGCTGAGGTGGGATTTCAACCCTGGTGTCCAGAGTCATAGTCTAATGGTCATTCTCTTCTGGGGCTGCCCCCTCCCATTCCTTTGCCTTTTCTCCTGGAGTGCAAACCTTCCTTCTCAGCACTAGGGCCAGAGGCAAGGGAATGGGAGGGGGAGCTCCAGAGAGGAGAAGGAAAGAGTGTGCATTCTCCCTTCCCTTCTCTTGCCTTTTGCCTCAGGCAAGTGCACAGTGCTGGGGCCATATGCATGGGAATGGAAGGGGAGAGCTCCAGAGGGGAAAATGCGTGCACATTCTTCCCTTCCACAAATTCCCTTTCCTTTTTTACAGGTGCACTTGCCTTCCTTCTCTGCACCCAGCAAAATGCAAGGGAGTGGGAAGAGGAGAATGGGGGAGGCATGAGCAAAGGTCAAACCCACAAATGTGGAGACAAAACTGTATAAAAGATCAACATGAACAATTATTAAAAATATTAAAATGATTTTAAGCATTCAAATAAAAATAGTAAAACTTCCAAAATGTTTGGAATGGCAGAAGTTGCCAACTCCTGCACTAAATCTTTCACTGCAACTTTCATCATATTTCCTGAATATAAACATGAAAAATGAATTAATGTTGGTTCTTTAACAATACGCGTCAGGTATATGTGTGTGTACACTTTCAAGTTGTCTGTCAAGGCAGCCCCATGAATTTCATCAGGTTTTCCAGGCAACGGATACTCAGAGCTGGTTTGCCATTTCATTTGAAATTTGGTATACAGTCCCTGGAATTCCTTAGTGGTCACCCATTTCCAAGTACTAACCAGTGCTGACTGCTTGCAAGATCAGATGAGATCTGGTACTTTAAGGGTATTCACGCAATGACCGAATGGTATGTTGATGACAAAAAATTAATTCATAGTTTTCTGTATTAATGTAAGCAAAGAATGCTAATCTTTTGAAATATCTGCAGAAGAAGATGGTTACAAATGAGATTTACAAATTATCAACCAATTAAGGCAACAAATTAGGACTCCTAAAAAGACCAAAATCTGGTCCTTTAACAAAAGGTTGGTGGTCAAAAATCACATTGAGAGCCAGTGTGTTACAGTGCTCTGAGTGCTGAACTATAACTCGACACCAGGACTTGAATCCCCACCTGGCCATGGAAACCCACTGGGTGATCATGAGCAAGTCACACTCAGTCTCATAGGAAGGTGAAGGCAATCCCCTCTCTGAACAAATTGTGCTAAGAAAACCCTGCTTTAGGGTCACCATTATTTGGAAACAATTTGTAGGCACACAACAACAATCACTTCTTTGGAAACTCAGCTATTAAACTAGGACAAGCTGAATACAAAATGTACTAATTGTCACTGTATTCTGTAAGCAAAGTGAACTGGCTGCACAGTTTTCATTTTATAGGACTGTAATATTTTTGTGAGGAAGTTCTAATTCCCTTTAATTTGTTTCCCATTCAGGTTGTTTACAAGTGTCTGTGGTAGTTAAATTAAATATAAATTAGAACAGAACAAGGTAAAAGGAAACTTGTGATTTACAGAAAACAATGGGCTCTAGTTAAAAAGGTGCATCTGGTATTTGATGTGCTGCCTCAGTTGCTAAGTGACTGGTTATATAGGCTTAGAAAGTCTGCTTTTTCTCTGATCTTATGACTCAGCTTGCAGTCCCATTTACCTGGGAGTAAGCCCAATTGAAGATACTAAAGAGGATACGATAGCAGAAGAGCTGTGGATAGTAGGATGCTCAGATCTTGAGAGAGAAAGGTAAACCTAATATATTGCCAGCTCTCTACATTTGCTAAGGTTAAGGGTGCAGACCCCTGCAAAAGTGGAAAAATTGCAAGTGTGTTTGTGGGAAGGGGCAGAAGCATGGCGGGGAGAATAGTCAACCAGGGTCCAAGCCATATCAGGGTAAGAAGAGGGAAGAGGGCACGGTGGCCCTATACTTCCTCTCTCTTGTCCATCTTCTTTCTTGGGCGTGGGGAGGGGCATAGGGAGAGAGTTTGTGGTGTTGAAAAATCAGGCTGCAAGTTATCCTTAGCTGGCCAGGAAGCTGGTGGTGGAGGAGGAGGAACAGGGGTGGGTTTTTAAAGAGCTGCATAGCCTGATTGGAGCCACCCAGAAGGTAGGTTCCCCCTGCAAAAGAAGTACCTGAGGTGGAGGGGGGCAGGAGTTGGAGAAACTAGCAAATAAATCTGGACCTATACCGCTTAGGTCCATGATACCTGAAAGACTGTATCTCCCTGTACCACCTGGCTAGAGCCTTAATATCTGCTATGGAAGGCTTTCTCTCAGTCCCGCCACCACCCCAGGCTCGCCTGGTGAGGACGTGGGAGAGACCCTTCTTGGTGGCTACTCCCACCGTACTTCCCACCCTACTTCCACCGGAGGCTGGGTGGGCCCCCTCACTACTCTCCCCGGCAGGCAAAAACATTTCATTTTAAACAGATTTTCATGTAAGACGGGCAGTTTTGTTGAGTAACTTGTTTTTAACAGAATATTGGCTCAGGTTTTTATAATTGTATATATTTTTAATGTTTTTATGATTTTATATATTTTTAATGTTTTTAAACTTTTTAAATGTTCTGCTGTTTTAATTTTGTTGGTGGAAGCCACCTTGGGTAACATGCTGGGAGAAGGGTAGCATACAAATATGATAAATAAATACATGCATACATACATACAAATGCAGTGGTATATTGCCTCCAGCACCATCCTCTGAATTGCAATGCCCAGATCTAATCGACACTGCATGCTGGTATATTGGAATACCTTTATGGAGTTCCTTGATTACAACACAGGCCATTTCTGCACTAGCCTGTTATAGCGCGATGATTCCACTTTCAACATCCTCTGGAATCCTGGGCTTTGCAGTTTCGGGAGGGACCATGTGGCCCCTCCCGAAACTGCAAACCCCAGGATTCCAGAAGATGTTGAAAGTGGAATCATCGTGCTATAACAGGCTAGTGCGGAAATGGCCACAGTTGCAGCAACTACTGTGACTTGTCTTATCTGATTCCGTGCTCAGTTTATGCAAATAAAACTTATATGGCACTTTCCCCTTCTAATTCTTTATTAATCATTATTACTATCATTAAATATTAAATGTTGGTGCAGAAAGGCCCAGCACGAGGTACTGGTTTGAATGTTGGACTAAGATACTGGGAGACCAGAATTCATAGGTGAACCTTTGGGGAGGGGGTTCTTGGCAAGATTTGTTCAGAGGAAGTTTGTCTTTGCTTTCCTTTGAGCCTGAGAAAATGTAACTTGCTCAGGGTCAATAGGCTTCCGTGGCCAAGTGAAGATTCGAACCCTTCTCTCCAGAACTGTAGCCTTTCACTCAAACAGCTATCCCATACTGGCTGTCTCCAGCATCATCCTGAATTCAGTGGGATTTAGCCCAGGGTAAATGCGTAGAGATTAAATCAGCCTTTGTCACTTAGACCTGACCTGTTCGATGGCAATGAAATGAATGCGAATTAAGGCCATTTCCGCACGAGTCTGTTATAGCCCCATGATTCCACTTTCAACGTCCTCTGGAATCCTGGGGTTTGCAGTTTCGGGAGGGGCCAAGTGGCCCCTCCCGAAACTACAAACCCCAGGATTCCAGAGAACGTTGAAAGTGGAATCATCGCGCTATAACAGGCTCGTGTGGATAAGATAATCAGGACCAGCTCTAAGCCCCATTCATTTCAATAACGTGCTACTCCATATACTAGTTTTGAATCCAGATGTATGTGGATTTACAATTCTAGGAAATGTGCTCAGGGGTTCAGTCCGCCTTATCCACACAGCAAATAATTGCAGTAACTGAAGCTGGAGAAAAAGACGGAGATTATTAATTTTTGTGATTTGTATACTCCTATGATGAGATTACCATGTATTTAAATATTTCAAGTTGGCGCCTAGACTTAAGGACTGCTACAACCCATGGAAAATATGTTGGAAAATCCAAGAAACTAAATTATTTTTAAAAAAAATACACAATGATCTACATCATGTACTTTGCACAGTTGTATGCGAGCTGGTATATTGGAGCCATTTCGTCGATGCTGTTTCCTTTATTTTCCCCCTTCAACTGGAGGCAATTACTGCAGCCAAAGGGCGGGAAACTTTGGGCCCTACGTCACTCGGAGCCTTGCTCTGATTGGCTGGTGTCACGCCCATTGCACCGTCACCTTCTCCACTACTGGGAGGTTTTGGCAGTGGGAGGCTTAACAGAGGCTTCCTCGTTCTTGCAGGGCAGAAATCCCATTGCTGCAAAACAGCGACGTAAGTAACGCCGTTAAATGGAGTTCCTTCGTCTTCTTACCCTGGCAATTAGTGTGCTGCTTTCAGATCTAATGGTCTCTTTCTGTATAACCGTAGATTAAAATGGCAGTGTGGAACTTGGATCTCACAGGGATATTTTAAAACCAAAAAGTCATTGAAAACAGGTTATTTATTAAAAGTGTCAGATGCCTGAAGTGAGAGTGATCCACAGCATGCAGTGGCGATTAGATCTGGGCATTGCAATTCAGAGGATGGTGCTGGAGGCAAGAATAGTTTTATCCTCCGAACTGAGACGGTGGCCATTTCCGCACTGGGCTGTTATAGCGCGATGATTCCACTTTCAACCTCCTCTGGAATCCTGGGGTTTGCAGTTCCGGGAGGGGCCGGCCGGCCCCTCCCGGAACTGCAAACCCCAGGATTCCAGAGGAGGTTGAAAGTGGAATCATCGCGCTATAACAGCCTAGTGCGGAAATAGCCACCGGTGTCAGGTCTATAAATGCAAAACTTTTCTCTCTTGTCAAGCATAGCTAAATCATAGGATTGTTCTAGTAGGAATATAATAACGTTTAAAGGCTGTGTCCTACAGAATTGAAATGTTTTGCAACAGGTTGTTCCAGCATTTTGATGGTAGCTGCTGATTTATGTGAAGATCAGAGGTGGTTTTCCCCACACGTTGCATCCCGTGTGCTGGCATTCAATCTCATATATGACATTTGTGGAATTTGCATGGCTCTGTTTTGTTTAATGTGGTAGAATCTGCCAGTGCTTCTGCTTTTAAAAAGGTTGTTTTATTCTTATATGCACACAAACAATGCAATACTTGGTTGCACAGTGATGCCATCTGGGATCTTTGGTAGGTTTTTAAATTTAATCTCTTACCAGTTGTCTTTTTAGGGTGAATGGCTGATGGAAAGCAGCTAGGAGACTTATTAATAGTGTTAGCAAGACCTGGTGAGTTAGCTGTCAAAGAGTAAGTTTCTTTGATTATGAAGTGGTGACTGGGAGATGATGGGTGGAAATCAACCACAAAAGGCACATGACTGTTCTCATGTTTTACTGTTTGGTTTTTGTAGAGGAGACGTGGATATTGAACTTAGTATATACCCTATATTCACAGGACATATAA
Source organism: Ctenosaura bakeri (assembly GCA_948474755.1). Classification (NCBI taxonomy): domain Eukaryota; kingdom Metazoa; phylum Chordata; class Lepidosauria; order Squamata; family Iguanidae; genus Ctenosaura; species Ctenosaura bakeri. The sequence continues at coordinate 58,851 of CAOLHI010002760.1, read as the reverse complement.
ACAGTATCTGGCAACAACATTCATACTGAATGCTTGATTCTTGGAATAGATGAAGGTTGATGGACAGTTTACACACACACTTAACGGATATTTAACTTCAGTTGTGAATGAGAGCACTTTTTAAGAGTAAAGACTTAAGGTAAATTATACTTAAAAAAACAAGACATTCTTCTCAGTACAAATATTGGCAGGATCACGATGACAATGCCTGAATTAAGTTTTATTAGGGAAGGTCAGAAATAGGCTCCTGAACTCAAAGGCTGGTATGTTCTTTTGAGTGACTCATAATTCCTTCTTGAGGCTGGACGTGCATGATTTTGTAATGCTAGACATGAGGGAAAATTTCCATACAATAACATAATTAAATGTGTTATGTTATCAAGTGTGAATTGTTTCTCAACAAGATTGAAAAATCCTGCCCTTTCATAGCACTAATGCATACATACATGTCTTTTAAAAAATGGTCTGGAGTATAGTATGCTTTTTACCTGTTATGATCCATCCTTTCTCCCTGGAACTGATCCTTTGCAACAACTCTGTCTGAGAGTGATGCATATTTTGTTTGCTTTCATCCGTTCTCCACCCACGCAAAATTTAGAAGGCTATATTTAGGAAAAATAATCTTCTGGGAGTATACAATTCGTATTTTTAGGTGTTTAGTAAAGCTTAATGCCTTAGGTGGTAGAATCATAGAATCATAGAAATGTAGAGTTGGAAGAGACCCCAGGGGCCATCCCGTCCAATCCCCTGCCATGCAGGAACACCCTCAAAGCACTCCCGACAGATGACCATCAAGCCTCTGCTTAAAAACCTCCAAGGAAGGAGACTCCACTTCACTCCGAGGCAGCATATTCCACTGCCGGACAGCCCTGACTGTCAGGAAGTTCTTCCTGAGGTTCAGGTGGAATCTCCTTTCCTGCAGCTTGAATCCATTGCTCCTTGGTAGCTCACAAGTATGTCCATGTGAAGTGAGTTTGCTTGCAAAGAAAATCTTTGTTTCTTTATTGCTTCTGTATTGCATACAAAATAATTTACAACACCCCTGTGAAGTAGATAATTACTATTTATATATAAGAACAGTACGTCAAACTGTCTTGGCTAAAACCACTGGATGAAACTGAGAAGGAGGGAAAGATTTTTTTTTTAATTGTGAGTTTTTTCAAACCTTGCCCCCCCCCACATCTCAGGCACTTATTTTCTGGGAGAACCTTCCTTCTCAGTGGCCATTTCCGCACTATACTGTTATAGCACGATTATTCCACTTTCAACATCCTATGGAATCCTGGGGTTTGCAGTTTCGGGAGGGGCTGGCTGGCCCCTCCTGAAACTGCGAACCCCAGGATTCCATAGGATGTTGAAAGTGGAATAATTGCGCTATAACAGTATAGTGCGGAAATGACCAGTGGCTCCAATCAGGCCATGTAGCCCTTTAAAAACCCACCTCTGGTCCACTTCCTCCTCTACCAACTGCTGCCTGGGCAATGTGCCACCAGGTAGCATTATCTGCATTGTTATTGGCAGCGTCTAGCTAGAGTGGCCATTCTTTTTTTAAAGATTTACTGGTATCCAATATATCTGAAATATCAAGCCCATTTTCAACCTCAGCAGCAAATCACCCTTTTTTCACTCTCCAAAGATAGGTGTCATGAGGACATGTTTGTAGGACCATAACATTTTAGCCTTATTAGTCCACTTATGGCAATTACAATGCAGTTACAATGTTTCTTTTTCAAAATAATGCCATTATGGGACTTGCTCAAAGGGAAGAGTGATGTAGTCATTTAAACTGCGCTCTAAATGAACTTCTTTTCTTTGTTGTATTACAGAATGGGATTGGACTGGATTGGTTTTGGCTATGCAGCGCTAGTGACCTCTGGAGGAATGATTGGCTATGCCAAAGCAGGTATAATACTGGTGCATCACCACAGTCTTCTGCAATTAAACAGATCCTCTGAAATGAAAATCTCCCCCACCTTTTTTTATTTTTTTAATGAAGTAGTAGTTGGGATGAATTTTTCTGTTGGTCAGTAGATAAGAAGTTGCTGTTACTAGTTGTTGATGTAGAACTTTTAACTGGTCTTGCAGACAATGGATTTCCCTCCCATTTGAAAAAGTGCTTGGGAGTGATAAACTCTGTAACAGCTATCTGTTCTGGCATATTGATTAACGTAGTAAAACGCCCTGAGTTGTGTGCAATGCAAACAACCTTGTTTTTCATCTAGCTTACAGATATGGCCTGTAGAGGTGTTAAGTCACACATTTAGTTCTTTCCAGAAGTGTGTGCTGAGGCCAAATATGATATATAGTTCAGTGAAGCTAACATGTAAATTAGCACATTGGAAATACAATCATAGCCTCCTAAAAACTAAGCAACTTAAATCTAATGGAGGATATCCACTGAGGGAACTGCATCAGCAATGGAGTCATGAAGGGGCAATCTCCTCTGCAGCATCAGTGTTGTATCTGATTTAGAGCTATAGTTGGGGGAGGTGAAATGTATACAATATTTGTTTCCTTATCAAGTACTTCCTTTGTTGTCGTATCTAAATTAACCTATTGCTTCAAGGCTATAGCCGTATACCACAGCAGGTAATTCTCTAGGTGTAGGGGTTGAATAAGAGCCAGTGTGTAGTGGTTTGAGCATTGGACTACAACCCTGGAGACCAGGGTTAGATACCCTGTTTGGCCATAGAAGCCTACTGGGTGACCCTGGGTGTGTCACACTCTCAGCCCCAAAAGACCCTATGATAGGATCTCCTTAGGGTCACTATAAGTTGGAAACGACTTAAAGGCACACAACAACAAGAGGTTGTATGCACACTCCTGGACCTGAGCAGGCTGCACTTCTCTCATGCTCCATCCCATTTTTTTAAAACAGCTGAAAGTCACTTCCAGTTTTGAAAAAAGCATTCCAGTGGTGGTGGTGAGGACCTTGCAAAATCACCCCATGGTTCTTAAAAGAGACATACAGCCCCTTTTCAGCTAATTAAAAAAATGAGCGAGATACACTGAGGCCCATGGAGGACTGCACTTTGCTCATCCGTCTCACAAATGTCCCACTCTGTTGGGAGTAAGCCATGTTGAACTCTGTGGGTTGTCTGAGCTGATATGAATGGAATTGTGCTGAGAGCACCTGAAGTGTATCATGACTTACCATCTGCTACATTGGCTAGGACTGATCAGAGTTAAGGTCCAACAGTCTTTGGAAGTCTACAGTTTCTCTGCTGCTCTTTTTTTATCTTAGCACTTCAAGGTATACAGTTCTATTATTTATGACATTGAAAAAATATAAATGCCTTGCTTTTACTCAAACAATAGGTATAAATATTTTGGGATATATATGGAGCTGGCAGCTGTTGCAGGCTGAGAAGCTTAAGAAAATCTTCACGGAGAAATTAGGAAAAGTGGTGAAATGAGAACCAAAAATAAAAACATTTAACATTATAGCAACCAAAGAGTTTTCTTAATTGGTCTTAGGAGTGGGCAATGTATAGATCTTGGTATTATTTTTCTTTTTTAATCATTTATTTTATTTCATTTATATGCTGCCTTTCTTCCAGAGTGGGACCTGAGGCAACTCAGAAAAAGAATAAACTAAAACCTGACAAAGTTTTAAAGGCTATTAAAAATTACCACATTAGAACAGTATTAAAATAATTTAAAAGACATACAAAAAAATCCCCACACTCCCACATAAGAAGCCTCCCTATCAGCAATAGTCCAATAAAAGCCAACTTTAACAAAAATGTCTTTGCCAGCTGGTGAAAGGAGAGCAGAGAGGGGGCCAGCCTAGCCTACAGTGGAAGGGAATTCCAGAAGTTGGGAGTGGCTGCTGAGAAGGTTCTCTTGTTATACAGAAACAGAGGAAACATTTCCATGTATTTTATTTTTAGAGAGAAGACTCAGAAAATAAAACTTCTGTAATAAAGCTACAGAATATGAATACAAACATAGCCCTCTATATTTGTATGTTTTACTTTACGGATTTGATTATTTGCAAGTTTCTCCAACTCCTGATCCCCTGCCTCAAATGCTTCTTTTCTAGAGGAACCTTCACTCTCAGTGCCTCTGATCAGGCTGTGCAACATTTTAGAAAACTGCTTCTGGTCCTCCTCCTTCTCCCCCTCCACCAGCTGCTGCCTGACCAGCAGAGGACAGATTGCAGCCTGATTTCTCAGCACCACAAACCCTCTTTTGATGCCTCCCATACACCCAAGGAAGAAGATGGGCAAAAGGGAGCAAATATAGGGCCACCATGCTAACCCACCCCCTTTCCCTGATCTGGTTTGAACTTTAGGTGCCTGCTGTCCCCACCATGCCTTGGCTCCCTTTGTGCATGCGTGCACACACACAGACAGTTTGATATTTGCCATTTTTCCACTTGTGCAAGGGTCCTGTGCCTCTAACCCTAGCAAATGTGTAAGGCTAACAGTATATATTATTCTCCCAGATTCTTGATATGCTGCAAAGAATTATTAACAATTTGCAATACTATTTTTTTTAATTAAAATTACAGGGCCCTAAAGATTTCATGCAGCTCTCTACATGGAAATGATTCTAAAATGTTCAGCTTGTTACTTTTTAATATTCTTTCAGTCTACTCAAATTATCTTTTACTATTTCAAGTTTTAAATACTTAAAATTGGCATTATTTGTACACTGCTCTGAGATTCTAAGATATATAAATTAAATGTACTCATAAATTAAATGCGTTCCTTCTTCCCCCCGGAGCTCCCCTTTCCTTTGGCCCCACCATGGAGAATGCATGCTGAGACAAAAGCAAGGGAATTGGGGGAGGCATGCAAGCACTTTATTTTTTTGTTCTAGAGTTCCCCCTTCCCATTCCCTTGATGCTGGTCCCAGGACTAAGAATGTGTGGTGAGGCAAAAGGAAAGGGGAGGAGAAGACAATGTGCCCCTTCTCCCCTCCAGAGCTGCATGCATTTGACCCCAGCTCTGTGAACTCGTGCTGAGGCAAAAGACAAGAGAAGCAGGGAGGCATATGCACTCCTTCCTTCTCCCCTCTGGAGCTCCCCTTCCCCTTCCCTTTCTTCTGGTCCTGGCACTGAGAAGGAACACTTGTGTGCCAAGGCAAAAGGCAAGGGGATAGGAGAGGGGAGCCCTGGAAGGGAATGGGAGGGGGATTGCAGAGGGAGAGTTATTTGCGGTTATTCCACTTTTGCAAGGGTTCTGCACCCCAAACCCTCACAAAAGTGGAGAGGTCACTGTATACCTGTATGAATATTATCATTATTTACAACAAGGCTGCAGTCTTATTCACAATGAGGGTTTTTCATTTTTTTCTCAGCTGGTAATCTATGTTAGAAGTTTTGGAACAACCCAGCTTTAAAAAAAAAATCCCAGGAGGGATGGAGACAATAAAATAATGTTTATCTGAATGTCTTAGGATATCAGATCTTGTGTCCTGTTTGTGGTGAATTCAATTTCAGTCTAATGAAAGTGTCCTTAAATAAAGAGTCTATAACAACTAGTAGTGGGTTTTTTGTTCAGAGGAAATTAGTGTGCCCTTCCTCCTCATGGCCTTCTCCACAAATGAATAATTGAACAAGGTCTCAAGAACTGACAGTCGCAGTGATAGAGATCAAAATACAGCAACAAAAATCCTTAGGGACATATTCTTCTCTGGGCTTGGGCATATAACTCCCATTAGCTTCAATGGAAAGTTTGTGTCTTGATTTGCAATAAGAGTTCTCATGTTGTTGGGGCTTTCATCTCATCCTCTTTGATGAAATGATGGTTAAACAGGTGGTCCTTGAGGTGCCTTACAATCCCTATATTGTGAGAGGGGGGAAGAGGATCCAAATGGCAGTTTTTTATTGTTTATTCTGTCTTTCATCTGAACTTGGCTGCAACTGGAAGAAAAGTGAATAAAAAAAATAGGAGAGACCTTTTGGGTCAACTGTGTGTTCCAAGCAGAGCTTGGAAACTGTCTGTGCTGGCTGGGAGATTTTGGGAGTTGTAGTCCATCACAGTAATTTTCCAAGCTCTTATTTTAATTTAGTGTCTCTGAGATTGGAGAAGGGCTTTAAAGAAACATTTGGATTCCAGATCTACCACTGACTCATAAGAATATTATATAATATACTTAAGAAAGTGACAGATCTTTTTTCATTGTTCCCAGGGCTAGGAATGAAGTCAGAATGACTGGATAGGAAATGCTTATAACCCTGTAATAGTGCCCTTGATGCTTCAAGTCCAAGTAGTTTTGATCTGCAGATGGAACAAGTGGCATTGAAAAAAGATTTTTATTGAGTGCTCCCTTAAGGCTGGCTGTGCTTCAAGTCCAAGTAGTTTTGATCTGCAGATGGAACAAGTGGCATTGAAAAAAGATATTGAGTGCTCCCTTAAGGCTGGCTAACAGAACTGTTCAGTAGTAGCCCATACTGGTGACATTTCTGTTTCTTTGGCAGATGACTTATCTTTATGGATAAACTGACAAGTGGACTGGAAGCAGCCATCTGAGTCACTGACCTAGAACAGTGAAGGATTATCCTTTACAAGAGTAATATACTAGGTTTATTTTAAAAGCCACCAAAGTAGAAGTTCAGTTTTATCAAGATAAAATTTGTGCTGGGAGAACAAGAGAGCTGGGATATGGTAGTAAGCTGATTTCATTGCTAGTTTTCAGACCAACAATGGTTTGCATAAGCCACAGTATGCATAATTTGGAGGCAGTCTCAAATTATGGTTTGACCAACTCCTGGGGAGGCTGTGTGGCATGCAGGAGGGAAGAGAAAGAAAGCTTGCAAGCTCACTTTTGGGGCAAAAGCAGCTAAATCACACTTGGCTGTTAAAAAAGTAAACTATGTCCTAATCTTTGAGGGGCTCAGCAATCTCAATAGTCCTTTTCATCACTTCATGTAATACATTCATCTTCTGGAACAATGATTCAAAAAGGGGAAATTTAAACACTGAGGTAAGCTTTATGTGGTCTCCAGGAATGCATAGGCAATAATGAAGTCAGCAGAGTGGATATCAAGTGCTTTATAAGGCTGCCCTCTTCAGCTTTTTCAGATCTCAGACAACATCTAATCTCTCCCTAAAATATAGGACTTTCTTTTTATCAATGTTTATCTTCTCTGCTTTTCTCCCTCATTTTTTTAAATTTTGCTCTACCCTTTTCTCTCTTCCAATTTGTTCCCTCTTGCCAAACCCTTTAAGAAATGATGACGCCAAGTGGTACCCTACTTGTGGTACTCAACTTGCTACTTGAAAACCAGTACTATAGATCAGGCATCTGGAATCTCTAAAAATCACAACTACTCAAGGCAACCCGAGCCACTGTAGCACTTGAGATACAGAACAAGCTTGTCCCTTCCAGCTTCTATCTACTATATAAATGTTTGTCTGGGTCAGGCAGGCAAAGACATCACATTATTGGCTGTGTGAGGCTAGAAGACCTCATGTGATTGGCTGGCTGTGAAGATTCTGTGGAATCCTGGGGTTGGCAGTTCAGGGAGGGGCCTTTAGAATTCTCAGGCAGAGAGCTCTTGGGCCTCAAGCCAGTTGCTGTGGAGATGAGACCTACCAGCAAGAAGAAGGACAATGTGTTCCCTCAGAAACCAAATGTCTGTTATGTTAACAACTCTGAATACAGATTGGATTGGGGAATATGAGGATAAGTTACAAATACTGGAAGAAGCCGGTTGCTATGGAGATGAGGGCTAGCATATTCCGTCAGGAACCCCATCTCTGTATGTTAACAACTCTGAATACAGATTGGATTGGGGAATATGGAGAAAAGTTACATGTACTGGAATAGACCAATTGTTATGGAGACAAGGCCTAGCAGCAAGGAGGAGGGCAATGTATTCACTCAGGAATCCAACTTCTGCATGTAAATAACTCTGAATACAAATTGCATTGGGAAATATGGGGAAAAATTACAGGTACTGGAGAAGACAGTTGGGTGTGTTCTTAAGAGGAAAATAAAATCCCGGGTAACACCGGGTATATACAGTAGTTCTGTTTACATTCCCATTCGTTATCCCACAGTAGGCAATTGCATTGGGACCAGGATCTAGGGCCAGTTTCCCCCAGATCCTACTTCTTGCAGGCAGTACCCCCTCCACAGGAAGCTCAGATACCTCCATTTTCCTCTGCATTTCCTCTCTACACAGTGACAGGAATGTGGTGTGTGTGTGTGTGTGTGTTTGCAGGACATTCTGCATGGTTTAAGGGCAGAAATTGTGAAAAATCTGTGAGGGGATTTGGCTTGGGGGGTTGGGGAACTGGTAGGGTCCACAAAAATGGGTTCTAGGAGCCATACACAACCTACAGGGTGCATCCCCCCCCAATGCAAAAGAATCTTTCTCTAATACTGGAAATGAGATAGCACAAACCACTGCACCTAAAAGGACTGAATCAGGGCACAGAGTTTTCTTTTGATACCTTGTTGCTGCCTCTACCATCTGCTGCCTGAGATTACTAACTCGCTCTGTTGAACAGTAGGGCTGACCTTACAATAATTGCTTTTCTTTCCTGATATTGTCTTTGTTTTTGTATCCAGTGTGTATCAACTCTTTAATGAATATTATTTGTTTTATATATTCAAGGTAGTATACCATCTTTAGCTGCTGGACTCCTTTTTGGGAGTTTAGCTGGACTGGGAGCTTACCAGCTGTCTCAAGACCCAAAGAACATTTGGCTTTCGCTGAGTAAGTGTGCTTTTACAATGTACCTATGTGAAATACATAGAAATAATCTTGCAATAACCCTTTGATGCATCTATCTTTTATATCTTTTGTTTACATAATTTTGCTTAGCAGCAACAAAAACATTTAACACTATAAATTAAGTAGAAGGTGAGTCTCTCTTATCTGAAATGCTTGAGATCAGAAGTGTTTCATATTTTAATTTTTTTGGATTTTGTAATATCTGCATTTGCATATGCATGAAATACAGTACTGTACAGGAGATGTCTGCAACCACTGCCTCAAAGGTGAAATCAAGTGGGTGGCAGACTCCCTGGTGATCTCTTGTACAGTATTGTATTTTTTTTTCAAATACAGGCATCAGGTCCCTTACATCCTCAATCTCTCTCCAGTCTCATGTCTCATATACAAGCAGTGAATGAACAAGATGTGAAGCCAGAGAGAGAGAGAGAGAGAGACACTGGTTTGGAATAATTTTTGGATCATTTCATGTGTCACGTTTCATTATGGGAAACTGATTACAAAGTACCAAAATGTACATGTATAACATTATTTTATTGATGATGATGGCAGTCATCATCTTTATTTGTACCCCACTTTTTTCCCTGGTTGGCACTCAGAGTGGCTTATAGATTTAAAAAAACATAGTTAAAAACTCATAAAATACAAAAGTTAAAATATAATTAAACAACTGAAAGGATTAAAACAATGGTGAAATGCATAATTAAAATTCCATTATTAATCAAAACACAATACCCAGCAAATTCCTGTTTTCTGTCTATGGATGAAGCCATGTGTGCAAATAATAAATTAAGACAAACCAAAATACAACAACTAGGAAGTGGACCACACTGGATACAATAGGACTTACTTCTAAAAAAACATAGGTAGAGTTTCCACTGCACATGTGCTTAAAATGGCATTGATATGAAGGAGGGGAAGACTTAAAGTTGCATTTTAAGCACTTAGGTTATAATTTTATAAAATGATGTAAAATGTTCTCTTTGGTGTATTTTCCTAACTTCCAGAATTTCCATTTTTGTTTCTAATGTCTGCCCTTCCCAACCTTGTATTCTGCAGGTGTGTTGGACTATAACTCACATTACGCTCAGCAATCATGGGCACTCTGGTTGGGGATTATAAGAGTTGTAGCTCAATACCTCTGGAGGTGGCAAGGTTGGGGAAACCTGTTGTATGTCAAATACCTCTGTACTTGTTACAGCTAGTTTTTCTTTCTCATTCTCTGCATGTTGGCAGTTTCATAGAAACACCCATGAGATAACTCTGCTTGTTTATTTCAATTTTTTGTTCAATTAGTTGCTTCTGGAACCTTAGCCGGTATTATGGGCATGAGATTCTACAACTCAGGAAAATTTATGCCTGCGGGACTGATTGCTGGTGCAAGGTATTGTGCTCCATCTGTGTGTTTTAATTTCATTCATTGTTAAACCTGCGGTCTTCTGTACACGCGCTTAAGATCAAGTCCTGTTATAATCATAAGATTTACTGATATCTTTGGGATTTTCTAATGCCTACAATCAGGTTGTACTTTTGTTGCAACGACACTGCATTTTAAAACTATTTGTTAAAAAAGATGAGATTGCTGTGGCTTTGAAAACTGTGGGTGTTACCTATCTTGCAAGATGTTATTATCTTTATCTGCCCTATCTCCTATCATCTAGATTCTCCTGAATAGTAACCAAAACTGTCCTTTCAGTCAGTGAACCTCTAATCTGTAAACCAAATGAACACAGTGGCTGTATCTAAATTCCACCAAGTGAGCAATGTTCACTTGCAGTAAGTACAAGTTGAATTGTTTAGAATTGCCAAAAGATGAAGCGGGAATTATTTTTTACTGGCTTTTAAGAGATCGCATGATGCCAGTTTGGCAAGGTTGAGAGTTCAGGTTGTTGACATAATGGGTGACTATTAGATATTTCCTGACCACGTGAAGAGTGCAAGTGGGGAGGTCAAAATTCACATGCATGTTGGTCCTGTGCTTTAGATTCCCCTACATCTTTGACCCTTTCCTCTTAGTTCCTGACCATATCATGTTGAGTGGCAAATTCTGAAGGAACATAGTACTTCTGTTTGCATGAACATGAGTGGAGCATTCCAGATGTCTGGAAGAAATCTATTAGTATCTGTTTGAACATAAGCAGAACATCCATTCGCACTTTTGGCTCAATATGGCAAGGCCAAGGACATAGTTGGAGGGCTTGATGCCTAGGTATGTGCAGGGAATGTTGCTCTATTACATACTCATTATGTTCACATGTTCAAGCAAACTCCTGAACAGGACTAGTATGATTGCTGTCTCCCATTGGTGTTCCAGTTGGATGGCAAAGTACAATGTGGGGGCAGAGAGATTATGCGGAAAGTGGCTTTGTGCTTCTTCTTATCATTTCCACAGACTGATTACATTTTTCTTTGCAGTTTGCTGATGGTTGGGAGACTTGGACTGAAGATGTATGAAAAACCACATGAAGGATAATGGGCCATTCCAAATGGTCTGAGATGTGGATAAGAAGACTCAATATGCACCAGGCTGAATGCAGTGTGGAACAGTGACAGAATACATCCTATATACTAAATGAACTGATTTTAAAAATGCAGAATAACATTCTGTCTTGGTATACAAAAATATATTTCCACATTCCAGGAGTAAGTAGTGTTTATGATATGAAAATTGGTATGGTAACTTGTTTGTAATTCCCTTTATCCCAAGTTAAAGGCAATATGTGTGGTTAGAAAAGCAGAAGCAAGTGGTTGTCTTAATGGAGATTATAAATTGTGAGCTAGTGGGGAAGGTCTGACTGGATCTAAAATGTACTACTCTATTGCAGGAGACAACAGACAGTATGATCAGGTTAAACTCCCTTCTGTCCCTGGTCCCAACTGCCTTGTTGTGGCTTTAAGCATAGACCCTTACACAGCGTGCTAGTACAACCACCAATATTGCATTGCCAAACTTAGAGACCAAGACCACTTAAACCAGGAGGAACCTGACTTACCTGTCCCATGTAGCGGGTTTGGGAAACCTGTGGTCATACTCTTATGTTGTGAGACTCAACTTCCCATCAGGCTGGCCAGTGTTTGTAGACAACGCTACAAGGACAGCCACAGTTTCTTCACTCCATTCATCTAGGATGTTGCTGTGTCAAGCTTACTTGAAGGAGAAGATTTGAGAACTGAAACTTAACCTGAAAAGTTTTCAATTATATGCTTGTTTCTGAACGACAGGAAAACTGTGCTTTTTCTTTCTATGCTAAGTAAAATGCCTCTGAAAAGATAATATGCAGAGATATAATTATGATTGTCAAAATGATTTTGAATTGAATTGGTTAAACTTTTTTATTTTCTTCTTCAGATTTTCTTTTTTAAATTAAAGGGAAGTGCTGAGGTATAGTCTTTGATCATGTATCCATGTCTTGTTTTCTTCTCTTTTTGTAACAAAAGAGGGAAAATGTTGAATTCAGTGGGATATATTCTCTTAATACCATTAAAATCTATCCAGACTACATGAAGCTTCTCATGTGATTTCTTTAGAGATAAGCCATAAGCAGGGTCTAGGAATATAAAGTATTTGTGGTAGCTAAAGTCGATACAAGCTATTTTGTTCCCTGAAATGAAATTCAAAGTGGCCTTCTCCCTTCTACCTGTAAGAATACAAAATGGCTTCTTCCATTTTACCTGTAGGAACTCACCAGACTGAATCCTACTTCCATACTGGTGATGGCACAGCATCTTCCACCTCACCTGAGGCAGCAGGTTAAGTCAGAAGGTTCAGGCCAGGCTGTATGGAACACACATCCTCCAACAACTGGTGTTGTTGATTTCCACAGCCTAATTAGAAGTATATAAAAATACTACTGTTTGTTACATACAACTCTTGTTAAAATAAAAACCATCTAGCTTCCTCTCAGTTGATCCTAGTCTACCTTCATCTGTTCCATTTATTAAAGTATTTCTATAACACCTTTTAGCCAATTATTCTTTTTAGGAAGTCTCCTGATCTACATTGACTGGATGATAAGAAAAGATGAAACCAGTTTTTATGGCCAACCACAAGTCAGAATGCAGGCCTTTTCATTTTAGTATGGAACTATGATACTGAGGCTGACATAACTGTTGTGTATTCTGAGAGTAAAGTGCTGAACAAAGTCTTGGCATGAGGTGTGCCATAGAAAACAGAAAATAATTTGCCTGCCAAACCACAGACAAGGAATCTTAATGTAGGTGTGGGGGTGCAGGTATGGAGGGAGTAGCTATTTAGGCAGTAAAATCCTATTGTGCCTTTAATATTTAAGCAGGGGAAAGAGATTGGAATATTTTTTCAAAGACACAGGAACTTTAATTATGAAGTGCAGTGTAGAAAAAGAACTGGAATTAATGTTATCTATTAGCAAGACTGCTGGGTCTGCCAGATGTATTAGTCCCTTTGTTCCGTAAACATTACATCCTCTGAGGTTCATTCCAAATTCTGTTTTGTTAGCATTCAGCAGCACTTCAAGAAGACCCTAAACAAAGAGCCTGCTGCAAGAGAGGAGAGAGAAAATGCATAATGTATTTCTGAAATAGGCAGATACACATAGACCTGACAGCATGTGGGATTAGATAAATATTCAAAAACTCAGAATATTTTCAGGATTGATGAGACCTTGTTGTTGAGAAATGTTAACAAGCAACTCATGTTATCCTTGTGAGGAGTGTGGGTTGTGATCCTGGAAGTCCTATATTCAACCTCAGTTTAATTTGCTCAACTAGGTCTATTTCTGTCTGGGCTCTCATATGGGAAACAACTTTGGTTGCCTTAGTGGATGACCTACACTTGGAACTAGATTGGAAGAGTATGTCCTTGTCGGTTCTGCTGGACCTCTTGGCAGCTTTCAATACCATCAACCATGGTATCTTTCTGGGTTGCCTCTCTGGGATGAAACTTAGGAGCACTGTTTTGCAGTGGTTGTGTTTCGTCCTGGAAGGATGTCGGGAACTTCTGCTTAAACCCTTAGCTGTTGGCATCTGAGGTTCCTCCAAGTTCAGTTCTGTCCCCCATGCTACTTAACATATACATGAAACACCTGAGAGTAGTTCTCCAAAGTTTTGGGGTTTAATGCCATCACTATGCAGATGACACCCAACTCTGTGACTCCTTTCCATCACAAGCCAAGGAATCTGTTTTGTCCTAAACTGGTGTCTGTCATTAGCAAAAGACTGGATGAAGGCAAAGAAATTGAAGCTTAATCCAGTCAAGATGGAGGTCCTCCTGGTCATTTGAAAGGCAGAGCAGGGAATAGGGAGTTAGCCTTATGCTGGATGGGGTTACACTCTCACTGAAGATGCAGGTCCTCAGTTTGGATTCATCTCTGAGCCTGGAAACTCAAGTCTCAGAGGTAGCTATGAGTGAATTTGCATGGTTAAGACTCATACATGAGCTGCACTTGTTCTTTGAAGTTTCAGATCTGGTCATGGTGATGCATGCCTTAGGTACATCCCAGTTTGATTACTGTTAACCAGCTTGTAATAGGGTTCATGTTAGGCCTGCCATAAGTCAGAAACAACTTGAAGAAACACAACAACAACATGTTATACCTGCAGCTGCCTTTGAAGAGCTTTCAGAAACTTCAACTGGTCCAAAGAGCTGTGACCAGATTGCTAACTGGAGCTGGCTACAGGAATACACAATTTCCTTGTTGCAACAGTTTCAGTGGCTGGCAGTCCATTTCCAGGCACAATTCAAAGTGCTATTTTTGACCTATAAAGCCCTGTACAGCTCCAGGTTATTTGATAGACTTGTAAGGCCCCACTTTGGGGGTCCCCAATATCAGTATGGTTTGGATGGGCACCATACCTAATTGGCATCATATGTAATTGGTAACACATTTTATTGGCTTTGATATCAAATTCAAGCCTGAGAGGTGACAGAGAGGTCAAACCGAGTGAGGGAAAGAATTTGACTGTAAATGTGAGAAGGACAGATCAACTCAAAACTTCCTCCAGGTAAGACTGAGTCATTTGTGAGGCAAATACACATCATTCCTGTGGATGATAGGCTTAAACAGAAGCTCGAATTTTCCAGGGAATCCAACTATGAGGAGCCCACTAGGACACTGACTGACAGATATCCAGTCCCTTGTACACTTGGATTCTTTCCTCTTTCCTCACAGCACCCACAATAGATAGCTATTACAACATCCATCATGCCATTGTCAATCAAAGCACTAAGCCCATCAACAGGCAAAAGACCCATTGTCCACAACAGGTTCCTTTTGTCTTGCATCTTGAACCTTCACAGCCACAAGCCATTTTCAGGGTACAAACACCCCCAATTTCAGGGATGCCCAGTGCAGTCTCTTGAAGGTCTACCCGTCACTCTGTCTGTCTGGCTCCTGAATGAAAACTGTCCTTAGGTCCTACCTAAGCCAAAACACATTTCTGCTCTTCACTATTCTTCTGGACTGGTAATTATAAATCCCCCAAACCCCTCAGCCTCTCTATAATTTTTCCTCTCTTTCAGTTAGCTCATGTGTGAATGTATGTTTGTGTGTATCTTGTGTGCATGCATGAGTGAATTCCCCTCAATAAAGCACATTTTTTGCTTACTTTTGAATCTTTGGCTGGTTCTTTTCCTGCGTGTGCCTGTAAACACTGGTAGGAAAGGTCTCGCTAAGTTGCCCCCCTCTTGCAAGCCTCTTCTTTGAGCTAATTAATTTTTCTCCTTTGCAAGGAGGCACTGGCATCACAGGGTGGCCCTTGTGGCACCTACATTTTGGGGTAACAGACTGTATTCTCCCTTACAAACCAGCCCATGCTTTGACATCTGCTGGGAAGGCCTCTGACCCATGACCCTCAAGGGTACATCTGGTGGGAATACAAGAGAGATCCTTGGTTACCCCTAGGCTCTGGAACATCCTTCCCAGAGAAATTAGACTGGCACCCTTCTTTCTGTATAAGGTCCATCTCACCTGAAGAATGTGCTGGATCTTGCTAATTGTGCTGGAGCATGTGTGTATGTGTGTGCATATGTTGAATGATGTTTTTAGTTTTTTGCTTGTTTAATTGTGTTTTAACTTCTGTATTTTGTGAATTTTTAACAATGTGTTTTTTTTAATTTGTTGTAAGCTGTTTCGAGTTCCAAACTAGGGAAAAGGTGGGATAGAAATAAATAGAACAACAACAGCAACAACAAACAATAAAAACAACAGCAATAAACAAAAAGTAGGTGAGTAACTGGAGCCACCATCAGCCAGGGTTGCCAATGGAATGTCCCCATTGGATTGCTTTGTTTGTTTAACCTCTGAGTTGGCTGCCAGAATTTACTGTGCAGAAGATGGACATTTGAACTTTTGAAAATTTGAACATTTGAAAATTACATTTTCATAGTCACTAAGTTTCTAGGTCAATCAAGCTGATCCTTCAAGCATCATTTCACAATCACAATTATATGAAGCTTGAGGGAACATCTTAAAAGTAACCACTTCTTGGGGTAAGGAAGGGCATAATGATCATCCTTTAAGAAGGTGACTGGCAGTGTTGTTATTATGTCTGTACAGTTAGCTCTCCATATCTATGGATTCTGTATCCATAGATTCAGCCAACCACAGCTTGAAAATATTTTTTAAAAATCCCAAAAGCAAACACTTGAGTTGCTCACCATTTTATACAAGGGAAGCCATTTTACTACATGATTTATATATAAAGGGATTTGAGCATCCATGCATTCTGATATCCATGGAAGGTCCTGGAACCAAACCCCAGCAGATATTGAAGGCCCACTATATGTGTTTTAGAGAAATAGCTGTTTAATTGCTATTGTAAAAAATTTATTTGAGGACTTACTTTAAAATCATTTTTCTATTTGAATGTTTTCTATTTTAATCTCAAACTACCATTGTGGCTCATGAGTCTGATCTAAGTATTAAGTAATGCATTACTTTTCTAGTCATTTGATTTTTATCCTCCCTTTCTCCAGAACATGATTAAAACACAGTAAGTTATAATAATAAAACAGCATCAAACAGTTAACACCATAAAAATGCAAGCTTTAAATTTTTTTTTAAAACACAGTAATTAGCATTTTGTTATTAAAAGTGACACCTAACCATTCAAGGCCCTTCTTCAGCATCCAACAATCATTGTGAAAGCCTGCCTTTATAGCACAGTCTTCGCTTGCTGAGAGAGAGACAACTTGGCTTCTCATGATGAGGAGTTCCACAGTGTGGGGGCAACCACTGAGAAATGTGCCCCCAAGGGTGCTTTACCAAATATGCCTTTAGTGGTGGAGCAAATAAGAAAAGGCCCTGGACAGGCTTGTATAGAAGAATATGGTCTATAATTAAAGTACAAAGCCCTGCTTATACATGTGGCAATATGTGTGTGATGGTCCTACAGCCATCTCTTGTAGGCTGCAGGATAGCAAAAACCCAAGATGATGATGATTCAACTTTATACCCAGTCTTCTTCCAAAAACAGGGACTCATGTTCTTGTGACAGTAATAGCAATAGCACCACAACAATTGCAGTTGCAACTGAATTTTTCTTTTATACCTGCTTCCCTATAGTGGAGCTGCAGTAAAGATTTAGCCCATCCAGGTATGCAGTAGGACACGTGTTTGCTGTTTGCATCATTCCTGACTACTGGAGTCAGCAAGGTGCCACCCCCACCCAACAGTTTTCTAGGGTCTTTATCCAGGAACCAGATTTTTTTTAAAAGCTTGCAATCTTATTGGCTTTTCTTTCTTCCCTTTTTAAAAAATCTTTTACAAAATGCATGGTGTCTCCCAGTTGCTAGTGTGTGAAGACCCTCATGTGGACCTCATGTCTGTGATGCATGCTGAATACTTTTAAAAATTACTTTGCAAAGAACAAAGCAGCACTATCAGTGTACAGTTAGCTCCTACATTTATGGGTTTAACTTACAGATTTTATTATTTGTTTTTCTCCAAACCCTCCCCTTCACCTCAAGGGCTTATTTTCTGGGGGAAACTTCCCCTTGGAAGCTTCAATCAGGTCACGCAGCCCTTTAAAAAACCACCACCTCCTCCACCAGCTGCTACCTGGCCAGTGAAAGGTGGCTTACACCCCATTTCTCAGCATCAAAAACTTTCTCCCAATCCCCCCAACATACTCAAGGAAGGAGATGAGAGATAAAGAGAGGAAGTATGGGGCTACCATGCCAATCCAGCCATTTCCCTCTCTTTTCTCTGACCTGGTTTGGATCCTGGGTTCCCTCATGCCTTAGCCCGCTTCCTACAGATACACTATACACACACATGCACATTTTGATATTTGCAATTATTCCACTTTTGTGGGGGTCCGGCACCTCTAACCCCAAGAAATGCAGAGGGCCAACTGTAATTCAAAAGACATCAGGCTTAAGAGACTCCACTGCCTAAGGGAAGACACCAAATGCCACCCTGCCTCAACCATTCCTTATACAGAAGGGGACTGGACTGTTATTTGAACCTTACCTTCAAGACTGACAGTGAGATAGGACTGTCCACCACACTAGAACACAGCAGGCAGTTAAGGAATACAGTGGAAGATGCATAACAGCCATAATCCTGTCCTACAAACAAGGGATGGGTAATGAGGTTCAGGGGAAACAGCTAATGGGCAGGTGTGCACACACACACACACACACCTGCCTCCTGAGATTCTTGCCTCATTGCCTAATGGTAAGACTGGGCTCAATCCAAAGACAACACTCCTATCAGTCTTTGGCAAAGATCAAAGAAAGCTCTTGAATAAAAGCCTTATTCATTTGTTGTTGGCAGCAACCATGTTAGAGACTGTGAGATACTGTATAACAGCTAGGGGTGTACAGTAGATGCTTGGCTCACAAAAGACAGATAGACTGCACTTACTGAGAAATTAACCTGCCAATTTTGATGGATTTGTGGCTCACCTACATGAGATTTATATTCAGAAACTAGGCTTCTTTTTGTATCATATACCTGGGCTCTTCTTCTCAGAAGCTACCTCTCTTTCTGAAAACATAGTGTCTCCAAAACATGCAAACAAGAAGGGAGAATTGAATCTTCATGCTCTGTATGCTTTTTCTTTACAGCTGGCAATTATATGATGCTTTAACTGGACTTTCATAATCATCACGGCATGGGGATGTTGAGTGACCTGATTTGCAAAGCACTGTTATGATATTTCTCTAGAAAATATAAGAGAAGCCCTGAGGGGGGATTACAGAAGTACAGTGCAGTATATTATTTAAATGAAACGAAACCGGGCAAGATTCTAGCCACCAAAGAATATTGAGGATTTTGTGACGATTGCATCACTGACTTCCAGTATTTTTTGGTAGCTTTTAGTGTTGTAATATTAATGGAAGTCTGCATTGTGCTTCTCTCTTCATACTGTATGTTGTTTTCAAATACAATTTTATGCCACATGAGGGCAACATCAGTAGGCTGAAAAACTGTACACACCAGTAGCAGAATCTGGATTTATTACTGCATTGTTGTTTTTTTTCTTTTGCTATGTGGGAAAAACATTTGAGCCCACAATTCCAGATACTTAGTCCTCAGTTTATTAGCAAGTTGACATGGCAGCATGGTCATTACAAATATACCAGCCCTTTCCAGTGAGTTGTGAAAACAAAGCTAGGAAATCAAAGGAGATAGTTAATTAAACATTAGTAAATAGCTAACTGTGCTATTATTCCCTTATTCTTCTCCAACTCTAGCCAACCTGACAGGATGTGTGGATAAAAGGAGCTAAGAGAGGTCAACCTGGCTTTAATTGACTTAAACTGGGCCAATGAACCTGATCTCTTTCAAATCATTCCTAGCTGTCTTTACTGAAAATTCAGCATTGCTGAAGAACCAGTGGCATTCAATTCTACTGTCTAATATGATTTTACATACATCTAAACAAATTCTAGTACAAGTAACATCAGTAATAGCTGATGTCTTGGATCTGCTCATTCAACAGCAACAACAACAACAAAAATGCTAAGGTGCATGTGACTTCTGCAACAGAGTTGTAGATCAGGAGTAGGCAGACTTCAGATTCACACGATTAACAATTTTTTTTATGAAAGTAAAAAGAATGGATCTGGTGAGTGGAAAAGAATTTGTGATCATTAAAATCCCAGTTCACCTATCATTTCATGCAAACATACTTTTCAGGTTTTCTTCCTGTTCTTGTTCTTGTGCAGTCATCTCGCTGCTCCTGGGGGTGGAAGGGATTTTAGTTGTTGCTATTGTTAGACAGTTTGGAGTTAGAAACCCTTGCTGATCTACTGCAAATCCCTCAGAGATATACTGGAAGATGATCCAGTCTTCTGCTCCTGTAGAAGATCAAGCTCGTTATGCAGGTGAGACAAAAACTGTTCCTAGTACAGTGTAGAAGATCCCTCTGGTGTAGAAGAAGGCACTGTAGAAAACACACCTTTTGTCTCCTCTGCAAGACAAGCCTGTTCTGTCACCATCCCCTCCTCCGCAAAGCCATTAAAGAGATAGCAGTCCTGTCATCCTTTGCAATATAGCAAGTGCCAAGCTGGGTTATAAGGACAATAGTCTGCCAAGCTCAGTTCCTTATCTCAGTTCCATGCCTCAGGAAAATTCACAACACAGGCTTAATTTTTGTGATTTCCACTTCAGTTGTCAGTCAACAGGGTCTGGTAGTCAGAGGTATGGTATCTGAAAATAAAAAGGTTGCGCTTTTGTCTACGAGCCATCAACAGATCTGTCCTCCGTGTAGTCATCTTGTCTTTTTATAAAGCTCTTTATCCTAGCAGACATTACATAATTTCAAAGTGATTACCTTGCACAAAATACCTTTCATAGAAAGCTTTATCATTACGTAGATAAAATTCCAGATGAATCTCTTTATGTATGTACCAGATTTGTGAACATGCATGCACTCAGCTCTGCAAATTAGATACATGGCAAAATATCTGAAAAAAAAAACTGGAAAAGGGATGGAATCGCATGGCTCAAGGAGGACATACTAGGAGGCAAGAGACTAAACAGCTTTTTAAAATAATCTGCTTGCTAAAACAAACAAAAAAAAGTATAACATGCTCTAGCATTGTACTTTGGTACTGAAAAATTACATCTCTGAGTCTTGACTGTGGAATCCTAAGGGATAATATTAGAAGAAGAGGGGGAGACCTGTTTCAGAGGGAGACACCAAAACACACAAAGGATCTAGGTCTGCAGTCCTGCTGGCATAGGCAGACTCTGGATGCAGAGGTCTGTGGGACTGGTGTCAAAAGCAGCGGTAAGGAGAAGCAATCGATATCCAGCACATCATAATTTAATGACACTGGCTCTAGAGATCAACCGTCTTTTCTGTTCCCGTTTGTTTGGTGTTTTTCTTTGTAATGCTTTGCCACTACTGCTCAAATAATTCAGCAGGCTTTTCTTACAAAACACACACACAGACACAGAGTATCAGAAATTCTAACATTTGATAGTGGCAACAATACAAGTACAAAGGGGCTGTAGCTATATCAGGACAGAACGGAACAGAACAGCTTCCTAGGCCATTCACCTAACTGTAGAGGATAAACTTTTCAGTTCCTGTAAGCTCCTAGTCCCCCAGTTGAAGTAGAAATTTAGAAGAATGTGGGCTCTAAACTGAGCAATCAACTCACACAGATAGAATATGAAAGATCCCTCAATATATGTGGAATAGGAAGGAGTGGCATGATGGAACTAAGTGTATGGCCACACTTCCCCCGTTTATTTCTGTTGACTATTGTGGAAATAATACCCAAGGAGAGATAATATAATCACTCTCATGTTGTGAGTCACTTGAGGATAGATTTATATGGAAAAGCAGTATGGTTGGAAGATTACGGAAGTCATAACCCAAAAAGGTATTTGTAATCCAAAAACGTATTTGAACCTCTAGTGGAGGTTAATTCTCATGGGCAAACAGGTTTATAGATATAGTATGGTGTGAATCAGAACAACAACTTTATTGATTATTCCTCCTTGCATATATCATACATGCTACTAGGAGCTAAGTTATACAGTCTTTTGCTCCATCTCATATTGCATTCAAGAAGTGTTTATTCTTTTCATAATGTTAAATAACATGACTATGCATTCATTCATGTGTGAATCTCATTTTATACTTATCTTTTTCAAGAGCAATGCCTTCTTGTTGTTGTTCAGCCTGTATGAAAGTCAATTATTATTTGTAAAATAGTTAATTAAAATTTCATTTTAAAATGGAAAGGAATCTGGGTACTTGCCACAGCTGGACACATGAGGAGAGGAGGGGGAGGAAGAGCCAAGTAGGAAACAGTTCATATCTACTCTAAATCCCATATTTTTTCAGACTAAGCTTGTGATGTCTTAACCAGAGCCATTTCTGCACTATGCTCTTATAGCGCAATTATTCCACTTTCAACATCCTATGGAATCCTGGGGTTTGCAGTTTCGGGAGGGGCCATAGGATGTTGAAAGTGGAATAATCACGCTATAAGAGTGTAGTGCAGAAATGGCTCTGGTCGTTAAACTTTTCTGTGGACTGTGGCTGCCATTTGGTACACACGCTGAAGTTGTAGCCACTGAATTTAGGTTTACAGTAAGAACATTAAAGTCACTAGTGATAAATTTAATACAAAATATTCACTACTTGATAAGTATGTGGCTCAGATATGCAATGCCTTATAATTTCCCTAACATAAACATAATTTATGAACACTCTGCAGGAACATAATAAAACATCTAATTCTTTGCAGTAGAGTTCTTTCTTTTGCACACTGGGACCTTTAGAATAAGGCACCATTAAAGCAGCAGTTCTCTGTACAAGAAAAAACAAGAACATTGTGGAGTTTCCCTACAGAAATGTAGTCAAAGAGATCTGAAAATGAATGGTGAATTTCCAGGAAGAAATGAATTCCTATTTAGTCTGAAATGGCAAACTACTGAATCAACAACTTAAAAGACTTCATTCGACACCATGTCTAGATTCAGTAAGCCTTACACCTAGAGATGACTCAATAATGTCTCTGTGTGGGAGAACTAGACAGATCTGAATCACCAGTTTCTTCATCTCTGAATCACTATTAGCATCACGTATAATAACCACAGCTCTTAGCATTGTATAAACCTGGATGGGTATGTTGAAAAACCAGGTTGTTGTAAACTGGCTTGCACAAATTCACTATTTGTATTGAAGGATGTCACCCTGTTTAGACAGGAAACTTTAGCACATTATTGAATTCTAAACATTTTCCACATTGTTTTGCAAGCAAGAACAAATGTTATAATTCTGGATCTAAGCCTTGCAGATTTTTATACTGACTGCTGTCTTTACAAAGCTGGCGAACAGCTCATATGGTATAGAATATTATAATTTGTTTTATTTATTTATTTATTTTTATTCCAACAAAAACAAAAAAATAAACAATATACATAAAACACACATTATTTCTTAATGTTATCTCATTTACAATCTTTCCAAACAAATCATTCCTTCAAATTTTTTTATAAACACATACCCACCTTCCCTTATTTATCTTCCCATTATTTGTGGACCGATCTAACTTACACATAAACCGCCAACTCTTCTTAATATACCTTATCACATACCACTGTCTCTACTAAATAGCTATATTATTTATTTACATTATCATCTCCCGAATCTCATATTTTACAAACCTTCTTTTAACTCCTTTCACCCCAATGGTTTTCCCAGAGGGGTTTCACTAGACTCCATTCCTCCTCTATTTGCTTTCTTGGTCTGTTCCTAATTCTAGAAGTCAATTCATCCATTTCCCATAATTCAAATAATTTCCATAACCACTCTTCTATTCTGGGTATTTCCTTAGACTTCCAGAATCCGGCATAGACCAATCTAGCTGCTGTCACCATGTAAGGATATTATAATTTGATACAATGTAAATGTTGCTGAAAAAGACTCCAGGAAAGCAAAAAAACAATAAAACGGAGTGTGACAAACTTTTACATTTTTAGCATTTTTCCTAATAGCAAATGGAAAGTATCAGAATGTTGTTCATAGCACAGATGAGAAAAAATGTGCACCTTTATCCCATTTACACTTCATACTTTATTTTGCAGACCTTATAAGCAGTATGATAGCATTTCCACCAATAAAATGGATATATCAAAAGGTAGTAATCTGAATTTGTTTTTTGTTTCCTGCATAATTACTCATTTGCTTAAAAGTACCTACATCACATTTTGCTTGCTCTGTAGGCTGAATTTCAATGCACAAAAGGCTGAGACATTTTTGGTTAAGAAAAGCCCAAATTATGTCAAACAATAATTTAATAACAGTTCCAATATTTACTATATCTCTCTGGTTTCACTCAATATTTGTTTGTTTTAAAACTATAGCTCCTGGGGAAAAAACAAACTGAAGAACAAATATGTGAAGTTTTTTAGCCCTAAAAATACATAGAGAATCTGGATGTTGCTGAAGACTACAGCCTAAAGATAGCTACTCTAGGCAATCACTACATGCTACTTTTTCTATCTTGGCTTAAAATGGCTGGCTAGAACAGAATAATGAGATTTTAAAAAGAGCATGACCACACTTACTCTATCATAGATCTCTCAGATTTCTATCATCACTCTCTTTAACAGTGAATCTAGGGTGTGAGTACTGATAGAACTAGAGCCACAATAGTGAGACTGGGAAAAAAGAGTAATGGTCAAAGGAATATAGTTTTCAGAAGCAGGGTAGATGATCAAACAACAAGAACAACATTATGGAAGTTGAAACATTAATGTAATTTAAAAATGCAAAAACTGGTGCTCAAAGTGGCTAGCAATAATAAAACAAAATTAAAGCAAATTCAATCAAAATAGAAAAAAACATCTTGAAGACATAGCAATTTAAAAACACAACCTAACTGGGACAGCAGTGTGGGAGCAAAGGGTTAAAGCCTCCTAATCCCCACACCAATCCAGATTGGGGTCTCCAAGTCTGCTCTATTAACTCAAATTGTGTGAGTAACGTTTAATTTGGGCTTTAGGGCTCTAGAACTTGGTGGAACCATATCACATGACTGGAATGTCAGTGGAACCACATTACATGACTGAAATACCTCTCCTTTGTTTAGTTTAGGTTAGAAAACATACAATCAATTAAGTTAATCTGGTTTGACTGGAAATGAAAAATCCAGAGATGCAATTGGGAAACGCAAGACTTGGATTTAAAGGGTTCATGGGAATGGGGTGGGGCTGGCCTTAGGTGATAACCGCAGTGAGGCTGGGGTGATGAGAATGAGGCTCTTGCTCATATTCCCTGACAGGTCCCTGGCAGCACTGAAAATGTAAAAAGCTGAAGACAGAAATAGCTCAACTATTCCCCAACAAAGGAATGCTTGTTTGAATTGCCTTGCATTTTATTTCCTTATATTGGAAAGTTTTGGAATTGTGAACCTTTCCTTGGCATACTTCCAGTATACCAATATTGGAAAGTATGTTTGTGTTTGCAAGGGAGTGCATAAATGTGAAAGCAAATGAGATGGAGTTGCAAAAAATAATAAAATGATTTCTTCAACCAATCATAACCCCTGGCAGAGAGAAAAGCCAAGTTGTCACTCACCGTCTTTGCTCCTATTATCTACATGAAAATGAAATATTATTGATTTTGTTCTGCTGTCATTTAAACAATACGAAATACAACTACAGTGGTCCCCCTGTATCTGCAAGGTTTCCGTTCCAGGATCCCCCTCAAAAGGTGAAAAACGTGCATGCTTGTGTCCTGTCTTATTAAATAGCAATGTGTATGCAGATACTTCATCACACCCACATTCATGTTGTTGCCATTTTAGGTATAGGATGCAACACTTTGCAGTTACAGGAAATCACAGATCCAGAGGTCACATGTACAAAGGTCCACTGCATTTTCCATCATTATTATTATTAGTATTTTATTTATTATACTTATAATGTGTCTTTTCCCCAGTTCTGGGATTTAAGATGCTTATAAGAAAACAGACACAACCTTACTTCACTAAAAAGACAGATAAATTAATACAGAATTAAATTGTCAGTATGATTAGAAGCTGTAGGCTGTGTTTCAGAGGAAGGAGCTGGCAAAACCACCTCTGAGTATTCCTTGTCTAAGAAAACTCTATGAAATTCACGTGGTCATCATGAGTCAACAGATGACTTGAAAGCACATACACACACACAATTAGAAGCAATCTAAAAACATATCTACAAAAAAAAATGTGGACAAAGCAGCACATTAGTAAAAGCTCTTTCCCATAAATAGTTCTCAAATGCCTATTAAAACAAGTTTAAGAAGGAAGAGAGTCTAGCCTCCATAACAAAGGGAGTTCCAGAGCCTTTCCAGACAGTAGAAAGACCCTCTCCCATCTTCCCACCAAGTGTAACTGTGAGCAGAGCTGGGATAAAAAGATAGTCTCAAAACCTGAACCAGCTCATACTGAAGACTATGGTCTTTTAGATTGACTGGACACATGCCTACTTGGGCTTTACAGATCATCACCAGTATTTTGAATGTGTGCTTGGAAGCAAATCAGTAGCTAGTGGAACCATTGTAATGAGGGAGGTCTATGCTCCCTATAACTACCTCCAGTCAGCAGTCTGGTGGCAGGTCTTTGAACCAGCAGAAGTTTCCAAACATTATTTGTAAAACTTAACACTTCCAAATCCCAATCCAGCAAGGGGCCCTGAATGATAGCAGTTGATGGTATCAAAAGTGGTTGAGATGTCCAGGAGAACCAGCAAGGACACACTCCCCACTTCCAGTTCCCAGTGTAAATCATCCATCAAGGTGACCAAAGCCGTCTCTTTCCTCTAGTCAGGACTGAAGCCAGGCTGAAATGGATCTAGATAATCTGGTTCCTATCTCCAAGGAACCCTAGGAGCTGGGATACCACCACTTGTTCCAAAAACTTGACCACAAAGAGAATGTTATAAATTGACTGCTAATTATTTCATATAGCGGATGTAGGAAGGTTTTTTTCAACAATAGTCTTATAACTGCTTTCTTTAGGCTCTGCCTTGCTACAGTGAGATAATGAATGCTTCCTCTACTCTCCTCACCAAAAAGAGCTGTTTTGGCCTTTTTAATAATCCAGGAAAGGGTTTAAATGTTTATATGTGTGTGTGTATACACAGAGATAGAGAGAAAAAGAGAATTAAAAAAGAGAATTAAAAAAACCGAACTGGTTACTTTGGCTTCTTAACTGACATAAAATGCACTTTAACATTATAATGACAAAACAAAATAGAAAATGAAAAATTAGAAATATTACCTTTCTTCCATTTTTTAATTCTCTTCTCTTGGTATGATGCTAGGATAGGCACAATTCACTGGAGTGAAGATATTCTGAAACAGCTGTTTTTGTTGTATAACTAATAATTTGCTTTATTGTCTATTAATTAGTGTTGTTTTGTACTACTAAAAGACCAAATGACCAAAACATTTCTGGCTTACTTTGGAATGGCCATAGTTAACATATGATTGCAGCCTTTAGAATGGCCACAGTTAAAATACGACTGGATTCAGGCTCAGTCACATCTAACAGAAGTATAACTGATTTCATTTTATCTAAATAAGACTTAAGTTTGAATCCAGCTCATAATTTTATAATGTTGAAGTCAGTAACTATTAGAGAGAATAATAGTATAACGATAATAAGAATATCTCATTTATTAAATCTTATATTCTATCTTTCTAGCAATCAACTTTGTAATGTAATTGTTTTTATTTGTTACTATGTTAATCCAAGATAGAGACTTAAACTATTACTTTCTAATGAGTACAGGCCACTCCCATATAAATGCATGATATCTGGTAAAACAGCTGTTTTTATTGGAAAATGTTGATTTCAGAGAGAGAGAGAGAGAGAACGAGCAATAATTTATTTCAGTAAGCTTGCTATATATTATATGCTTCCATTTTTTTACTGCCAGAATTGCTTCCACTTATTGTGGTTAAGAAATTTGAAGATCCTATAGCTCTATGCTTTATGATATTGCTAATTGTTTTATATATCTGTGTAATTATATTACAGAAAACTGAACCATAAGCTGATAACTATATATGCAAATTATTGCTAATTTCCTTCTCCAACAGAAGCAACCCTGAGAGAGTCCTAGCTTTCAAAGAATTAATCACTTGGGGAGTAGTTTTTAAAGAGTTCTCCTACATTTGCTCATGCTGTGATTGGTAGCTGAAATTGTATATGATTTTAGAATTGTTTTCAAATTATTTAAACGTAAGTTGTTTTATGTATTTGAAATTGAATTTTACTTTTTTATATTGAAACTGCCCCTGGGAAGATCACACTCAAAAGGCAACTAAGGAAAAAATTCAAATCAGATCAAATCTAGGTATTGTGGACATTCCCTAAAAAGCAGAGAAGAGGAAGGCACAATCCTGTGTATACATATCTGGGAGTAAATTCCATTAATGTCCCTGTACCACACCTGGGTTCAGAATACAGATCTATTCTGGGTGTGTCTAGCAGAGGGTGGCCAAGAAACTGCACCTATTTTTGTTCTGAGCTCAGCAAGAGATTTGGACAGCCAGCCTTTTATGGCTTCAGTCTCCCTCATCTGAAAGATGTTGTATATTAATATTGGTGTACTGTACAGGGTTGGTGTACTGAACAGGAAGTCTTATTCCAACTAAAAATGCTTATAAATTGCATGGAATATTGAAAATGTTATACATGGCTACCACTGCTATAAGGAAGAATGATGACGATGATAAAAAAAAAAATCCCACAATCATTATCAATTGGCAACTAATAGATCAGACATAACACAACTTAGAATTCAACTAGTAATAGATCAGGCATAATGCTTATGTGACTGAAAACTGCAGCATTGCCCCTTGCTCAGCACCTCATCCTCTCCTTAGCCAGTGACCAAGCTGAAGTGCCACAGAATGTTTGTAAACATTCTAATATCTGAAAAGAAAATGATTAGTAACAGAATTTGAAGTGCGGTCCATGTTATGTCACAGAATCAGTACCAAATTTAGACACTAATGTAAACAGTAGTTTAGGGCCTCAGATTGTGAGAACCTCTAAATACAACCAGCAGATGGGGGTGAGAGGAGGTGGCCTCTTCAGTGTGGCATTCTTCATTCTGATACAGTTTAGGGTTTCAGCATATTTTTATCCAGCCCTGCATGGAAATGTGAAATTGGGTGCATTACAGAGACAGGAAGAGGTGTGTGCTTTGGGTCTAGGAAAGAACACTAAAAGCTTGGAAATGGAACAGAAAACTGGTTTTGAGAATAAAAACCTGCATCTATACTACATAATTATAACAGTGTGATGACATTTGAAGTGAAGTGGCTCCATCCTATAGAATCCTGGGATTTGTAGTTTAGTGATGCACTAGTTCTCTGCTAGAGTACAGCACTAGAGCTCTCCAATAAATTATTCCAAGTAATTCACCAAACTATAAAGCCCAGAGTTTCATAGGATATATCCAAACAGTTAAAAGTGACATTAAACTACTGCAATAACATAGTGTAGATACATTCCAAGAAAGGCAGGGTAGAAGAATTAGTATATAGAAATGTTACATATCTGACTGACTGGCTGGGATGGGACAAGATATGAAGTGTGCTGTTGTCAAGATGGCAAGTCAGGTAAAGGTGCTTCACTATCATGAAGAGCTGAATTGCACACATTGGTATGAACCTGTTGACCACATATCTGTATGTTTTTAATGCCAGTTATAAAATAATCTAGATAGCAATATCTCTCTCAAAAGGAGGTGGGGAATCAATATATCGTGGAAATTGAATGAAGGTGGAGATGTAAAATAAAACAAACAAATACAGTTCTGATACATTGTTTTAATCTCAGGAATTATCCCTAATGTACAGTGAGATGGGGAATTATAAAACGTGCAGTTACTTCCAACCAGCCATCATGGTACATTTTAGAATGGGAAAAAAAAAGCTTTCTCCTGATTTTTATGGGTGTTCCTAACTTTATGTTTCTCTACTTTCATTAAAACATATGCACACAAACAAATAAACATCCACAGGGCAAATCAGAGACAATATGCGTAAAGACAATGTCTTTTTATAATGTTCAAAAGGCCAGACTGCAGAATCTGAGATTCATAAACCCCTGGGAAACAGTCCTACCTAGGGGTGAGAATCATGCAGCCCTCCAGATGTTGGACTGCAATCCCCACCAGTAGCTATATTGTCTGGGGCTGCTGGGACTTGGGAGTCCGATGACATCCAGAGGGCCGCATACTTCCCACCCCGTCCTAGAGTGTTTTGCGGGTCATTTTCTTTTCACTCCTTTGACCAATTTCTGGCCAATTTCATGACACTTAAAAGAAAGCTGTCCACCAACACATATTGTTGGAAAATGCTAAAATGGGCAAAAAAACCCCATAATTCTCTCATTAAAGCTGGCTGAAAAATCATGACAAGCTGGAGCGTGTCCAGAGGAGGGTGACCAAAATGGTGAAGGGTCTGGAAGCCATGCCCTATGAAGAACAGCTTAGGGAGCTGGGTATGTTTAGTCTGCAGAAGAGAAGGTTAAGAGGGGACAGGATAGCCATGTTTAAATATTTGAAGGGATGTCATGTCAAAGAAGGAGCAGGCTTGTTTTCTGCTGCTCCAGAGACCAGGACAAGGAGCAATGGATTCAAGCTACAGGAAAGGAGATTCCACCTGAACCTCAGGAAGAACTTCCTGACAGTCAGAGCTGTGGGGCAGTGGGGTATGTTGCCTCTGAGTGTGGTGGAGTCTCCTTCTTTGGAGGTTTTTAAGCAGAGGCTGGATGGCCATCTGTTGGGAATGCTTTGATGGGTGTTCCTGCGTAGCAGGAGGTTGCACTGGACGCCTCCCCCTGCCCGTGGTCTCTTCCAACTCGATAATTCTATGATTCTATATAGAATTAATACTTCATTTTTTTTTTTTTTTAAAGTCAGGGTTTCCACGCTTTGCTTGAAAAAAAAAAGGCAAGCGTGTGCTTGGGCAGGGCGGGGTTTGTCTGGGGAGGTCCAAAGGCCTGCCCCGTTGCCCTGACTTGTCCCTCGGAGCAGTTGCTGCCTCCGGAGTTGTCTGCGAGCGAGGCTGGCGGTGCCTCCCGGCGCTCCCCGCCCCGCCCCTGCCGTGGCCCGCAGTGCTCTTCTCCTGACCTTTCGCTGTCCTTTACGCCGGGCAGGCCCCGGGGAGCCCGTGCGCGCGCGCCAGAGGAGGCCACACGCCGGCTCGCCAGCCCCCCGGCCAGCTCGCGAGCCCCCCGCTTTGCCTGTCAGCCATTCGCGGGGCGTCCCTTCCCTTCCCCTCGCAGCCAAGCCCCGGGAAGAGAGAAAGAGGCGGCAGAGACAGCCAGGCGGCCTCTCCGCCGGATTGGTGGCCGGCGACATGTTGCGAGCGAAAGAGGGCGTTGCAGCGCCGGCGAAGGCGCGCTCAGGGGAGGGGACGGCACGGGAGGCGGCAGCCCCAACCCCTCCTTTTTCTCACAATGCTCAGGAGTGTATTGTGGTGAACATGGCAGAGGAGGAGGGGGCGGCGAAGGACTAATCCCCGGGTGGATATTGCCATTGCCGCCGCCGCCGCCGCTCTTAAAGCCCCGCGCCACTTGTTGGATGCGCTCCGCGCCCTTTTTGCGGGCAGCTCCTGTGGAGACGAGGGTGACAGGATACTAGCAAGACCGGGGAGAGAGAACCAGTTGTCTTGTTCTGGATAGTTATTATCACCATCCTTATCGTTACAGTTCTGTCAGTGTGTGAAAGAGGAGAAGCTGAGGAGGGGTTGGAGAAAGCGGGCTCTGTCTGTGTGTGTGAGGGAGACAGAGAGGGGGGTATGATGAGGCGGCCATGGAGCGGCAGCGCCGGGGCGCCGGGGAGGAAGCGGCGACTGTTCTGCGGCTGAGGCGGGCAGCGACACGGCAGGGCCCCGGTGCCGGGAGCCGAGCCAGCCGCCTCTGGGTGCCGCTGCTCGGTCTGTGCGCCGCCGCCGCCGCCAGCAGCCGTTCCCCGCTGGGACTGGGCGCCTTGCGCACCGCAGCGGCTCCGCATTGCTCTTCGTACTGCGGCTCCCTTGTGTGAAAGGGAGGAAGAGGAGGAGTAAAGGCGGGAGACGGGGAGGGGGGCATCGCGAGGGGAAGGGCAGATTGCAGGAAGGCGGGCTGGGGGAGGAGAAAAGGGGAGGAGGAGGAGGAGGAGAGGCGGAGGCGGCGGCAGGCGGGGGGCGCGCATAGGCGGCGGCAATCGCAGCAGCAGCGGCAGGAGCCGGAGGAGCGGGCGCCGCCGCCGCCGCAGCCATGCTGCCCGGGGTGGGTGTGTTCGGCACCAGCCTGACGGCCCGGGTCATCATCCCGCTGCTGAAGGACGAGGGCTTCGCGGTGAAGGCGCTCTGGGGCCGGACGCAGGAGGAGGCGGAGGAGCTGGCCAAGGAGATGAGCGTCCCCTTCTACACGAGCCGGATAGACGAGGTCTTGCTGCACCAGGATGTGGATCTCGTCTGCATCAACCTGCCGCCGCCTCTCACCAGGCAGATCGCTGTCAAGACTCTGGGTGAGTCTCCTGAGCCGGGACGGGGTCGGGGACGCCGCAGCTTCGGCCCTGTCTGGAAGGGCGGGCTGAAGGTGGGGAGGAGAGGTAACGCCTTGGAAAGGAAGGTGTCCGGTTTTCAAGCCTGACTGGAGGCCAAATGCTGTGTGTCCCTGAGATGCATCTGTCACAATGGGTGGAGTCCAGTTACTCATGGAGGGGACGCTCTGGACATGCTCAGAGGCACAGTTTTAAAATTGCTACTGCTTTTGCTCCGGGGCAGAGCCGTTCCAGGAAAAACAGGTTCTAAGACTGATTGTCCTAGAGATATTTTCAATCCTGGATATGAAAAGTCATCTCAGTTTTTACCTTTTTCCCATGTGAGATTAGGCTGCAGGTCATTTTTGAAATGGGAGACATGACAAAGTGCAGCCCTTAGAAGACCTTCACCTCCATCCTGTTCTTCCTGATCCTAAAACTGGCTTCTGAAGAGGGGGAGGAGGAGAAAAGGCTGTGTACATACTCAGGTGCTTTTGGCTGATTCCTGCCTCTGAAATGAGTGCCATGAATAAATCATGAAGAAACTTTCAAGTAAAATGTTGTAATTAGGTGCACATAGGCCTTGATGGGTTTCTTATTTAATGCTCAGGGGAAAACTGACTTGTCCTCCTATCTTCTTTACATAGATGCTCCAAATTTTCTTCCAGGACTAGACGAGATTCTCTTTCCCCAGGATTATGTGAATTATGTGAAACCATAATCTCTGGTTGTTTG
This sequence comes from Ctenosaura bakeri, assembly GCA_948474755.1. Taxonomy (NCBI): domain Eukaryota; kingdom Metazoa; phylum Chordata; class Lepidosauria; order Squamata; family Iguanidae; genus Ctenosaura; species Ctenosaura bakeri. The sequence continues at coordinate 25,938 of CAOLHI010002760.1, read as the reverse complement.
TTTAGCTTAATTTGTATCCCTCAAGAAGCTTAAAGCAGCATGGCGAACAAGTCTCACAATTATTTTGAGTGTATTTGTTAGTTACCTTTCCGGCTGGCTTTTCTTCCAACTGGGTCAAGGTAATGTACATTGCTACCCCATCTCCCCACCCCCTTATCCTCACAACAGCAACCTTGTGAAGTAGGATAAGCCTTGAGAGAGTGAGGGCCTAAGGCTACTCAGTGAGCTTCCTGTCTCAGCAGGGATTTGAACCTGGACCTTTCAAGTCCCAGTCCGACACACTAATTACTGCACCACACTGGTTATGTGAGATAACTTAGACTGGGAGGAGATAAAGGTCACTCAAAGAGCCTCATGATTGAGCCTAAGGACTTGGGTATCCCTAGTCCAGTTCCAAACTATATTAATTAGCACACATTTTTAGAATAAACTGCTCTTTCTTGTTGTTTTGTACTGTATACTTTGGGGGAACGAGAGAGCATGCTTTCTGTGTAGGACATGCCAGGAATTGATCTACTACATACAGTTTACCAACCAGGAATTCTGGGAGAGTTTTGAAACAGCAGCGATCATCCTGCAGCCCTCTAAATATGTGATTTTGGACTTTTACTCTTTATTTTTATTTTATAACATGTGTGCTACAGAGTCCATACATATCTGAACAGTAAATAATACAGATCCAATAGCAAGTTATAGTAGAACACTAATAACCATTGTGAAAATGTCTGCTGATGTCTACCATGGTGTGTGTGTGTGTGCATATGTGTGCATCTTTTTTGTTTCTAATGAAATGATTATCAAAAGCCATTGTGTTTTTCCACAAATACATTTTAGAAGCTTAAGTTTATTAAATCATTGTATAGTATTTCTGAAATATGTCGCAAAACTTTGGTACCCAAATGCAGGCATAATTTTATTATTTCTCATAGAAGAATTAATAGATGCAAGAAAATGTATGCATGGTATAATCATTGTTTCATCCTCTCCCACTTTTCTTCATTCTTTCTGTTATTACTGTTAAAGAAGTTGTTGTGGTGTGCCTTCAAGTCATTTTCTGACTTATGGCAAACCAAAGGCGACCCTATCATGTGGTTTTCTTCACAAGGTTTGTTCAGAGGGGGTTTGCCTTTGCCTGTCTTATGAGGCTGAGAGAGTGTGATTTGCCTATGGTCACCCAGCAGGTTTCCATGGCTGAGTGGTGATTCAGGCCTTGTTTTCCAGTGTCATAGTCCAATGTTTAAACGTCTACACCACGCTGGCTCTCTAAACGAATTATTACTATTGAAGCAATAACAAATAATGCTTAGTTTTCTCTGGTATCAACACTTGGTTGTAGAAACCACATTCTGTGGCATAATATTAATATTTAGCTTATGGAAGCTATTCTTCTTTGGGGAACGGCTGTAGCTCAGTAGTGGACCACATGCTTTGTATACAAAAGGTTAGTCCCTGACATCTTCAGGTAGGGTTGTCGGCAAATCCTGCCTGAAACCTTGGCTTGCTATTGCCAGTCAGTACAGATGGTACTGAACTGTATGGCCAATGGCTTGATTCAATGTAAAGCAACTTTCTGTGTTTGCGTATGTAAAGGTTTTGGAGCACTAATCCTTTTTGTGGCAGGAGGGAAAGCTTTAGCTTTATTGGTTTTGCCAGATTTCTTTCCTAACACACTTTCTTATTTAATTAGCTTATTTCATTTACTTCCCTAATTTTTCTATGTGCAGTCTAATTATGTGATTATTCTGCTTCCCTTTTTTCCTCCATACAATCTACATAGGTTAGGTTGACAGTTAGTGACTACTAAAGATCATCAAGTGAACTTTATGGGTGAGTGTGGGTGTGAAAGTTGGTTTTCTCACTGCTGGACTACACTACACTAGTCCTTTAAAACATCAAGACATTTCTCATTTAATTGGTACAGTGGGGAGTATTCAGCCTGTTAAAAACTCAGATGATACGTTGTAGATTGTTAGGGTGTGTGTATGTGAAAATTACGTAGGGGTTTTGATAGTGAGATGTAAAATTAATAACAGCAACCAACCATTATATGTCAGTAATGCTTGCACAGTTACATTCTGTATGGTATTCCAAGTCAGAGAAGAGACAGAACAACCATAGGGGCAAATTACAATTTGTTAAACAACAGATAGCTCAAAAGATTTTAAAAGCTTTTTGTAGTAATAGAAGTAGCTTATTCAGAAGATTAATTGTTGCATATCTCTTATTTGTTGGACACCAAATATTTATTCACACTGGAATGAATGAATGACTGGACGAATAAATAAATAAATAAATAAATAAATAAATAAATGTAACTGGAGGATAATTCAGCTTAAAAACAGTAAAAAGTAGACAGCAAGAAGATAGTAGAAGTAATAAAAGTAGAAACAATACAACAAGGCTTTCATTAAGAAAACATAGTATGAACTTTAATTGTGGCCAGAGCGCATTTAAAAGCAGATGCTGGAAAGCATAGGTACACTTCTGTAGGACACTCATTTTATTATTTAGACATCACCACCAAAAAGGACCTTTCTCTTATAACCATCAATCAGATTTTATTGAGTAATAATGAGAAGGACCTTTGACGTAGATAAGAACAGTTTCCTATAGGAGATGATTTCTGAGATACTGGGATGCTCAGTCTCTCAGTTTAGTAAAATAAGGTTTTTGGATTATAACTCCCCCAAACCACCAGCCAACATGTGGATCATGTGGAGTTGCCATCCAGGAGAGCAGCTTTTCCAAATTTTGCTTTTGTTTCAAGCCATTAGGGCTTCTTAACACCAAATTTGTCCATTACTTTGAAAGTGTGCAGAAAAAAATGAGTGGCCAGTAAAAGTAATATAAATCCATATAATATGATCCATCTAGCTACCCTCAGATTACCATTTGGCTGTAGCATTTTGATATATCTGAATTATTTTCAGGGTGTGTGGTAAGTAGCCCAAATATTACACTTGCATGAGGATAAAATGTAGTTTCCCTACAACGTGTACACCAAGTTGGAGAGGAAGGACATTTAAATCTGAGCTTGAAAGCAAGTGAGTCATGATTGCATTCCATTTGTTGCTGTATATATACTTCCTAGGACTAATCTACGCAGCCCATTTTTAGTCCTGTGTGGATATACAACATTTGTTGACTGCTAAGAGAAACCCTAATTTCTTCTTCCTTGTGATAAAAATAATCACTCTGTATTTTGACTTTTCCCCCTGTGTGCTCAGTGGGTTTTTTCCCATCCTTTTTACATGTGATCTGTGCCCCAGTTTAATCTTGGTAGGTAGGGGGCATATTGGTTTTTTTTTTTTTTTTTGCAGGGTCTTACAAGAACTACCTTTTTTTTTTCCTTACCAGCCTGGGAGCATGTGCATATATACTCCATAGTTTTTCCTGCAGACTGTTGCTGGAAGAGAGTGTGTGTTCCCCAGCAGGGGACAGGTACAAAGGTGCTGTGGCTTTGGGGGCTGGCTGAAAATCTTCTGCTGTTGTTGCTGGTTCTGGCAAGTCAGACCCTATGCCTTCCATTGCAACATTTTGTGAGGATCCGGAGGTTTTCATTGCAGACACTTTCCAGATCCAATGTTTGAAGTCTTAGCAAGGCCCACGGAATCTCAATGGCCTCCCTCACACCATTAGGCTGCTTCAAGAAAATCTAGGCCATTTCCGTACTGGACTGTTATAACGCTATTATTCCACTTGAAGCATCCTGTGGAATCCTAGGGTTTGCAGTTTCGAGAGGGGCCGACTGGCTCCTCCCAAAACTGCAAACCCTAGGATTCCGTAGGATGTTGCAAGTGGAATAATAGTACTATAACAGTCCAGTGTGGAATGGGTCCTAGTCTCCCTTGCCTTTTCTCACCAAAGTGAGAAGAAGGTGGGAATCCCACTGAAGTGAATAGGGCCTTCTTCCAAGTAGACACTATAGGATAAAGCAGCAATAATATAGAGGGGTGTGCAAGAACAAGAGGGTGTGCAAAAACAAGGGAAACATATGCTGTTGTTTAAAATACAAATAAACATGTTACCAATGAACAGTCTGGCAAGATATCAGAATCTGTGTGTGTGCGCATATAAGTATAAATATAAGCAAAAATATTTTCTGGAAAAGCACTAATGTACATGTGTCAAGGAGTTGTTGTTTTTTTTTAACCCAAGTATTGCAGCTCATTCCAACCCATGTGGCCAAGACAGTAGTGGATTGCATGCCAATGAGAAGTCCACATGCACACTCTTGGTGCACCCTTTTACCCCAGTTTTGTACTTCCATGTGGCTTGCAAGAGTAATTCAGAGTCAGACTAAAAACACTTATGTGATGTGCCAGGCTCTGGCCTGATCAAAAAGATTCTGGAGAAGCTCAAAACATGCTTTCGCGTAGATTCTACCCTAGAAGCTGAAAAGTTTTTTAAAAGAAGAAGAAACAGCAGTAGCTATAGTGGAGTAACCTTTTTGATTAGGCATATGACTGCAACATAAGAAGAGGCCTAACCAAAAAGGTGACATAACTCATGGGTTTTAATTGAAGGTGATCAGAAAAGAGGAACATTGCATTATCGGCTGGGCTGATAGACAGTCAAGGAAACCACGCCTGTCAGGGAAGTTTGTAAGACCTCAGCAGTGTAGTTAAAAACAGGGTCTCCTGGAGGTCTGTTATTCATAGAATAACTGTAAGTCAAAGCCAACTTGATGGCAATTAACAAAAACAACCAAAAAGGTATGCCATTCAAGTTAGTATGTAATAACTGCCTCTCAGCATCCACTGTGAAAACTACTGTGTTGTACTTGAGAGAAGATGGCTTGTCTAATTGAAGGCAAAGAACTAGTTGAAGAAAGTTGGTGAACTCAGAAATTGCAGATAGGACCACAGGGAACTATCTTATACAAGCAGCCCACCTAACTTGATATTGGCCGCACTGACTGGCAGTGATTCCCCTGGATTCTGGACAGGTGTATTTCTGAGCCTTATCCAGAGATGCCTAGGACTGAGCATGGAACCATTTGCGTGCAAACCATGTGCTCAGCCACTGAGGTGTGCCTCATTCTCTAAATTGTTCATCCACACTGGGAGGAAATAGATTTTACTATTTTGGTAGTTTCCCTTTCATGGCTAGAGCTACTAATCAAAAGATATTGTGCATATTTTCCCACTTGAACAGCTTTTTTTTTGTGGGTAGGTGGAAAGTAAAAAAGGCAAATGAAGGAATGGGAAAAAGATGAGAGTGTTGTAGGTGAAATACAACATCATCTGGATCTGTTGTAAATGCTATGAATGAGGCTCGGTGACTGCATCATAAAAGCCTTGTCTGGATGCACGTGGGGCCCTTTTACACTCCATAGTTAATAGCACTATGATTTCACTTTAACTGCCATGGCAACATCCTGTGGAATCCTGGGATTTGCAATTTAGGGAGAAGTATTTAGAATTCTCAGCCAGAGAACTTTAGTGCCTATCAACACTACAATTCCATGGGATGCAGCCATGGGGTTTAAACTGGAATCATAGAGCTATTAATGTGTAGTGTGAAAGGGTTCCTTCTCCTGAAATGGGAAACAGTGAATTTGAAAGTGATGAGCTTATTTCTGTAAAGAAGACGTTTACCCTTGTGTATGTTTTTAGTTGCTGTTTCCATCTGTATTTTTCAAATTGCCAAACAGAGATATTTGGTTCTCCTGAGCTGTGCACGTAATATAATTGCATAAGTTTTTTTAAAAAGAAATGTCTTCACTTCTGTTTTCCATACTTGTTAACATGTTACAACAGCTGCTTAGGTTTCACTGCAAAAGGAAGGCAATTAAGATGGGAGGAACACCCTCAGCTTACTGCCTTCCATCTCTGCATTTGTCTTTTTTAGTAAGAGCCACATACTAAGAATTTCAGCAGAGAATTCATCTTTTTAGGGAAAGTGTTGGAAATGTAAGTTCACTATACCATTTTAGAGGCACAAGAGTAAAACCAGAATAAGTTAGTGATTCATTCATTATGCTCTCTCTCTCCTATTTCTCTCCTATTTCCTATTCTGTCCATGCAGAAAATGACTCTCTCCTTCCCAGATTATATTGCAGAAATGAAGACAGGTTGAGGGTTACCAGGAATATATTTTTGTGTGGGAGGACTGTGAACTCTATTTGGTTCTGTTACTCAAAACAGTTTTGTGAGTTCAGAATCCTTTAATTCTAATGTATGCCTTTGGAACCAAACTCCCATTGGTGGATTTCGGGTTTCTTCTATAGCCAGCATGATTGTCCAAGGTCAAATATTCAGTGTCTAAACTATTTGGAGTCTCAACTGACCACTGATGGAGTATTTTTATGTAGTCACAAAAGAACTAGGAGAAACCATTTTCAGGTTGCAGGGAGGACATGTTGATCAATAGTATGGCTGAATTTAGTTTTATTGCTCTAAATAAATGAGAAACAGTTACCAGTTCTCAGGTAAAGTCCATCTATGTAGATATTTTACTTCCCCTGTAACTGTCTTTAAAAATACAGTTATTTGTAAGCATAGCACATCTCAGATATATAGATGTAAATAAGATGGATATAGACATTAATAGATAGGATTACTCCCCACTCTGCTGCCTGCCCCCAAGTTTGTGGCAAGTATTTGCCACCCCTACAAGCTCTGTTGTCAGTTACAGTCATGGTGACTCATATGTCAAGCGGTTGAATACCTCACCTCCTCCACTACTTTGAGGTGAGACATCCCTTGTTGCTCAGTCCATGAGCCACCACTAGTTCCCTTTCTTAGTGAAGTGTGTGAAATGAGTTCTGGTGCCCTGAGAAGGTCATCTACATTGTTATCTTGAAGCTGTGGAATGACCTTCCTCTGAGACCTGTAATTCTTCCTCTTTCTTGGCCTCCCAGAGATGATGCAACGTTCATCTCTGGCAACTGGTCTTTGGTTCTGCTGGCTGCTGTTCTTTCTCTTGTGTTCACGAACTGCTCAGTAGTTAGTTAGCTCCCCATTGTGTGTAAGATTGGGTGCTCTAGGGACTGCACTGACTCAATATCTGGGAAACTGCAACAGATTGCTTGTGCAAATGAATTTTATATTAGGATTTTGGGTAGGATTGTGGCTGATGGAATGCCACAGGTGTTTATAAATACATACAGAGGGTTCCTACAGGGTGTTCTGTGCTGCTTTGTGTAGGTCGAGGGAGCGGATTGTTGCAAACTCTTCCTGGCTTGAGGCACACAGAGCCCAGCTGCCTAGGTTAAGGGAGAAGTGAAAAGGCCCAAGAGCTCCTTAAGCTGGGATGGATTTGTGATGATTCATTCTCTTGACACACACACCCCACAAGCAGCACAGGCTCCCTAGAGGTCTGGATGGTTTTTCAAGAACCTCTGGTAAGCCCATGTTGCTTGGGAAGGTCAACTTATCCACAGGTCATAGCAAATTCCTTAATTTGGGGCCCAAAATCTGTTCTTGAGTTATCCATGAGACTGACGTATAGTTAAGTATAAATGGTATTTTTTCCCTAAATATGAAAGAACTTTAAGATTGTAATTGGCTGCTTAGGTATGCAGGCTGCTCATTGGTCTCACTGAACTCAGTGAGGTTTACTTCAGATTAAACAGGTTAAATAGATTAAATAAATAGTGTGTAGACTTACATAATAAATATATTTAGAATTAGATTGTTGCCATTTTGCATTAATATATGATGCTTACCACTTTCTCTCTGTATCACAGTTTCATCAGCCTAAAACATCTCACTGTGGGTGTTGATTTCAAAACAGGTTGCTGTTCACTGACCTACTAGATTCTATTGGCTCTCATTGCCAGGTTTCCTGTTAAAACACTGAACTGGAGCATCATTGTTTAGTTCACTTAAGATGAAAATTTCTTGTCTTATGATTGGATGTTATGGTTATTGACTTGTTTCATGAAAACTAGTTATATTTTAATAGTTAAATATTTTCAACACATAGATGCCGGGATAAAGATACAGTCCTTTTGTCTCTCACTAACTTTCATTCTTAATGCTCGTTATCTTTGTAAAAAAAGAAAAAGAAAAAGATAATGTTGAGATTCAAATTAATAACCTGCAAAAAGCAAAAATATATTAGTGTATTTTTAAAACAATGAATTCTCAAGTGCAGCTTGATTGTATGATTCAAGAGCTTGACATTTGATCTGCTCTTTAGCTGCTTTCATCATAGCGGATGTCCTACTGATGAATTCCTTATAATACTTGATATTCCATTGGTTTGTACTGGTAGATTCAGTACATTATCCATTGGTATCCAGAAAAGTGAAATGTGCTTAATTCCCATTCCCATTGACTTTTTTATGAAATCTGCATATGTCATACAATTAATGAAGGTAAACATCCACCTCTAATTAAACAATCCTATAGCAAGTGGAAGGACAAATCTACAGTGTAAGCTATTACTACTTCTTCTGGCTTGACTGTGACCTAATCTTGGGAAATCCTGGTGGTTGGTTGGGTATTTTCCTGGTGGTTGGTTGGGTATTGCTCTGGTCCATCAACATTAACAGAGGAGAAATTAGCTACAAGAACTCTAGGGCTAATTGTGGACTGAATCCTGTCTCCTTTTTGTGCTATAATCATTTAGGTGCATCCGGTTGGCCTAATGGTCTATTATGTGGGTAAAGCACACTTTTTTCAGGGTTTTTCAGCACAGAGGGATTAAAGTTGAGAAAGCCATCTCCATTGCTCTCCAGAGAAGAAACAGTCTCTTTTCTAAGCTAAAGATGCTCTGGGAAGGCTGTCTTGTGGAACTGCCTGTGTAGATTCCTTTCTGAACATCATTGGAGATGACTTTCTCTGTCTCCCTGCTGCTACTACACTTGTATTCTTTTTTATTTCTGCTGTTGCACATGTTGTCTGAACCAACATCATTATGCCTACGAGCACAATCTCAGGCACTGAATCGTAGGCATCTCCAGATTCCTCATTGTGTCCTTGAAACTCTCTTCCAGATCTGCCCTATTCTTGGTTCCACTTACATTGGAGCATTGACAATTGTAGAATTCTTTTCTTTCACAACATAGAAAGCTCTGGCAGCAGAACATGTTCTCCACCAACAGAAAGAGAGAAGTTGCTTTAGTATGATATGCTAAGGCCCCACAGACAGCCTCCAAGGGACTCTAGAATTGCATCTTTAATATCTTAAAATATCTAATACATTATGGTAAAGTGTACTCATGGTTGTTATTTTTGCAGCAGAATGAGCACATGTAGTTTTAATTTAACATCCAGTCTGATAGCCAGCTTTGCTAGGTGTGCATTTCTTCTTGCCAGTTTGTGCTGCCTCTTCACTTTTAGTATACACATGCAAAGAAGAGCAACAACATACATTTCTTTCCCTTTTGACTCTTGAATTGATTAAAATTTTCAGAGGTAGTGATTTAAGTGAAGCTGTCAAGCATTTGCTGTGCTGATCTGTATCATTCCCTGTAGTGTTACACAGAAGTCTTAGCACTGCATTCAGAAATCTAGATCTAATTGTTTGATTAAACCAGCACAGAGGAGGGTTAAATCCCAAACTAGTTGTCTTATTACAGACTGAGGTATTTTCCTGCTCATGGCCTCTGGTTTGTTGATTAATATGAACATGTTAAAAGTACGTTGGCACACTAAGGATGAAATCAAGCCATGACCAAGACCTAATATAACTGGCCCTCCACATTCGCTAGGGTTAGAGGTGCAGAACCCCTGCAAAGTGGAAAGATCACAAATATCAAGATGTGTGTCTGTGGGAAGAGGCCAAGACATGATGGGGGAAGAAAGGACACCTAGGATCCAAACCAGGTCAGGGAAAAGAGGGAGGTTTGGCATGGTATCCCTATACTTCTAGAGTCTCACCATCTTCTTCCTTGAGTGTGTGCTCTAAATCAAATGATAGGCAACCGCAGAACAAGTTATCAATAGTTGGATAATATGGTAGAAGGAGTATAAGCTGAGCCTTGGTAAGTTGCTTATTTTTTTCATAGAAGAGAGAACAGTTACATGAATTAAACATATGCTAGAATTTAAAGTATTTCTGTGTAACACTATGTAAATCAATGTGCTTGACTACAGTGTCACAAAACTAGATGTTTTATCTAATGAGACCAAAACTAAGACTGCTACTTTAGATACCTCTTGAAGAAATACTTCAGATTTCTGGTGGGTTTTGTTTGTTTGTTCATTTTTGTGCAAGTTTGAGGCTTGTCAGCAAACTGGCTTCTTTAAAAAAAATACTTTGGGTGTGTGTGTCCATTTTGTATGGAACAAAATGTGAAACAAATGTTAAGGACTGTAAATACTACCACTCAAATTCTATTTAATTCCACTGTTAAATAAAATAATCAAGATCAATTCAGGTAACACTGGTAAATATCCCAGTGCAAAATAAACAGCAATCATGATTATTGCTTAATATAATTCATATGGCATGATCTAGATAATGTGATCCATGTGCAGAAACTAAATTGTCTTTGTAGATGAGTTCCAAAATCTGAGTACTGTACATTTGATACATGGGATCAGGGGAGGTAGTACCCCTGTAAGGTCAGGCACAAATTGTACACAAAATTTTACATGTCTGTTTGTTGCAAGTGCATCTGTATCTCTGGTCTGTAGTCTGAAATAAAGATTGCATATTTCCATTGCAAATAATGTTCTGAAAACCTCCTGCACTGGGTAGCGCATTTCCTTACCTGTGGCCATAGTACTGTTGTAGTTTCTATTGCATGTTTTATTGTCAAATGGGGGAAGCATATTGAGAGCAATTGCATCTTAAAGGAAGGGAATGGGATATAATATTCTATTCTGGAACTCTTAAAATGTGTGTAAAACAGAGATTTTCTCCAGACCCTGTCCTCTTCTTCTGGAAACTGGTTTCGAGTTGGATTGCGTTTTGCAGATTTGCGCTATTGGATATTGTCTATGTATTTGGTAAAGTTCTTCTGAATCAGCCCAAACTGTTTAGAAAAAAATAATTCAAAATTATGCCATACAGTTTTCTGGTTTTATTTTTAATTTTATTTAAGAGAATCATATATTGATTTTACAAACCAATTGTAGTGTTAAAAAAGCTTGCCTTAACATCAGTAGAGGGAAATAATAGTTCCACTATATTCAGTGCTGGTGGGGCCTCATCTGGATTACTGTGTTCAGTTCTGTGTGTCTCACATTAAGTACATAGACAAGTTGGAGCAAGTTCAGAAAAAGGCAATGAGGATAATAAGAGATACGAAGAAAAAAAACAGATGTGGAAAGGCTGAAGGAACTGACCACGTTCATCTTGGTGAAGAGAAAAAAGACTGAACGAGAGATGTGATTGTGCTCCTTAAATACTACAAGAGATGTCACAGGGCGATGGATTCAGCCCTGTTCTTGTTTCCCCGGTCAGGTGTGATGGTTTGAAGTTAGAATAGAGTAGATTTAGACTGAACATTGGAAGAACTTTTTGACAGTAAGAGCTACCTGCTGGGAATGCTTTAGCTAGAGATCCTATATTGAGCAGGAGTTGGATTCAGTGGGCCATGAGGCCCTTCTAGCTCTATGATTCAAAAACTGTATGAATCAGTTATAATATATTAGATTAGCCAATTGACCTCCATTCTGGCACCGTCACCCAGACATTGTTTTTATCATATCTGAACTCAGATAAAATTTAAATAATGCTGTCTTATAACACAGATCTAGAATTTTACTGTAGTTTCTTCCCCCCGCCCCAGAAATGGAATTAGTTGCTTGTGCAAACTAGAGCCATTAAGCACATTAATCCAATCATTTGGCATACTAGTAAGCGTTCATAAAATTGTTACATTTTAAAAGCACTGTATACCATTTGCAAGGATCAAACAGGGTGATACACTTAATGTAAAAGCACTATTGAGAGAAGTGCAAAGGCTTAAAGAGTTTAAAATACACTGCATTTGATAGCAATATTGTAATCTATGGCTGTATTCTTGTTGTTGTGTGCCTTTGTTTCTGAGTTATGGCGACCCTAAGCTGAACCTGTCACACCATTTTCTTGGCAAGATTTGTTCAGAGGGGCTTTGCCTTTGCTTCCCTCTGAGGCTGAGAGGGTATGGCTAACCTTAGATCTCCCAGTGGGTTACCGTGGTTCTTTCTGTGCTCATGTAAATTAGATCACTACTGTGGCATTCACAGATATTGATTTAACAACCTTTTTACTCTCTTAACAAGAATGCTGGCTAGTTGTTTGCAGAAAACCATGGCTCCCTGCTTTAGTTGCTGCTGTTGCAATATGAAACATTAAGCAGCAATAATAATAAATTCACTGTTATTCAGTGCAGATGGTCCTCCTCCTTCCCTGTCTACAACCCCAGGAACCTATTAAACCACAATTCTGTAATTGCTACATTGCCTGAATGGATGAAGTTGCCACTAGAGAATTTGGCTGCTTTTTTGCTGAAAACATAAACTGACACAGGGCTCAATTAAAAATGAAGGCAAAAGTTGTTGATTATGCAATTTTTATGAGCAGTAAGCATATTCCTTATGGAAATTGGCTCCTGTAACAAGATTTTGTAGCTCTAGTATAGATGATTTCAGGTACAGAGGCATTCTTTTTGGCCTCGTTAGTATTCTAACAAATCCCATCTTTTTGTTAATTAATCTCCCTTGCCTCCCCCATGGGCCCCTTATTTCTTCCCTATAAAAATGAGTTTGACCATTGCGTGATATATGTCTGTCTACAGATGATATAAAGTTATAAATAATACTGAGATGACATGAGTAAATTAAGTGATTTTCTTTCTTTCTTTTTTACTTCTTCAGATCTCAATCTCTGAGGGCCATTTTGTGATTTGAAACCAACTATTGTGGTAGCACATAACACAAATGCATTTTTAAAAAGTGAATAGGACAACTCCCATTCATTCTATTGGATCAAGATTGTAACTCACTGGTAGATGGAGATGTTTGCCTTTGTCTATAGGTACTGAACTGATGTGTTAATGCTCTTATATGATGATGGGTTCCATTTGATGGAAGCAGCTTATCATCTGCTGCTACTAGTGATCTTGTCACTCGGCTTTCTGTTTTTCACACTTGAGGTTAACGGTGACACAGAAATACTGTAGCGCAAAATCAGATAAATGTTTTAGCATCTAGCCATATGAATCATAACGCTCAATCAAGTAGCAGGCAGATAATTAATTACATGGAAATAAACCGAACTTCCACAACTTGCAATATGCAAAACCCAGTATGATCCACTATTGAGGTCTTCCAGGTACACAGTAAATCTTGTGACTTTGCTGCTTTGGACAGCCTAAACCCAATTGCTAATCCTAACTAATAGAAACACAGTGAATGAGTGGAATTTAGATTAGCGTCAACTTGCCATGCTTTCATTAATTCAGTGGGCTTCTACTCCTGTTGGGCAGCCTTTGCCAGTACTCCTGTACTGGCAGCCTTTTCCTTCCACTCCATTGCTTACACTGGCATAGTTGCATCAGTGTCATGAGGCAACAGGATGCTAATTGGTGTTGTAGTATTATCAAGGGTGGGAGAGGTGCTTGGTTGTGGAATTTTTTATTTATTTATTTTTAGGTGCCAGAATAATTTGAGTGGCTTTGGTACTTTGCGCCTTGACTAGGGTGAGCGTATGGGTGATAGTGGGGAAGGTGGTGTTTGTTGCTGCTTTCAAAGCACCTGGAAGGCTACAATGGAAGGTGTGTTGTGTTTGTCTTAGTGGGCCACAAGTTTGTGCGCATGAGTTGAATATTTGCATTTATGATATTAATCCAGTTACTGTTGCATTCTTTCACATGAACTCCAGCTTTATGGCGATTCTATCATACAGTTTGCTTGGCAATATTTATTCAGAGGATGTGGATTTGGATGAGGGAATAGAGGGCATTCTTATCAGATCTGCAGATGACACCAAATTAGGGACAGCAGCTAACTTGCCAGAGGACAGGATCAGAATTCAAAGTGATCTTAACAGATCAGAGAGCTGGACCAAAACTAACAAAATGAATTTCAGCAGGGAGAAGTATGAGGTACTACATTTGGGCAGAAAAAATGAAATAGACAAATAAAAGATGGGTAACACTTTGGCTAGACCACAATACATGTGAAATGGATCTAGAAGTCTTAGTTAGACCACAAGCTGAACATGAGTCAGCAGTGTGATACAGCAGCTAAAAAAGCCAATGCTTTCTGGGCTGCATCAAAAGGAGTATAGTGTCCAGGGCCATTTCCGCAGTAGACTGTTATAATGCTATTATTCCACTTTCAACATCTTATGGAATCCTGGGGTTTGCAATTCGGGGGGGGGCCTTTGAGGAACAGTCTACTGTGGAAATGGCCTAGGTCACGGGAGGTGATAGTACCACTCTATTCTGCTTTGATCAGACCCCCACCTGGAATGCTGTGTCCAGTTCTAGTCAGAACAGTTCAAGAAGGATATTGACAAACTAGAACATGTCCAGGGCAGGTAGAAGGCCTAGAAACCATGCCCTGTGAGGAACAGCTTCAGGGGCTGGGGATGTTTAGCCTGGAGAAGAGAAGGTTATGAGGTGACATGATAGCTGTGTTTAAATATTTGAAGGGATGTCATTTGGAGGATGGAGCAAGCCTGTTTTCTGCTGCTCCAGAGACTAGGACACAGAGCAATGCCTTCAAACTTCAGGAAAAGAGATTCCATTAAACATTAGGAAGAATTTCTTGACAGTAAGAGCAGTTCAACAGTGGAATACACTGCCTTGGAGTGTAGCAGTCTCCTTCTTCAGAGGTTTTTAAACAGAGATTGGATGGCCATCTTTTGGAAATGCTTTTATGGTATTCTTGCATGGCAGAAGGTTAGATTCCATGGTCCTTGTGGTCTCTTCCAACTCTATGATTCTATGAAGTTTGTCACTGCCTTCCATTGAACCTGAGAGAATGTGACTTGGCCAAAGTCACCCAATGGGTTTTTGTGTCTTAAGTGTGGATTTGAACACTGGTCTCCCAGAGTGCTAATCAGACATTCAGACCTTTACACAAAGCTGCTCTTGTGGTCCTTTCAACAGTTAAACAACAGAATACATAGAGAGTTCATTCTCAACCAACATTCAAATGATTACATAATGCTGGTTCATCCCAGTTTATACTTCTCCTTTAGAAGAAGTACAAACCCTGATTCTTATAGTGAAGCTCAGAGCTCAGAAAAGTTACTTATTGGACTCCAAGTCCTAAACTTTCCTAAAATCTCCTAGCCAGGATGGCCATTCCTGGGTACCGAATTTGGGGAGTTGTAGTCAAAAAGCAACTTTCCCAAGTTCTAGCATAGATCTCAGTAGTATACACCTTTGAGGGGTTAATAAAATGGAGGCAAATAAATGTTCTTATTTGGTGGGGAGGAACATGTTATCCTCCAGAGTTTATTGGTGGATGGAATTTCCATTAACTCTAACTGGCCTAATGAAATGGGGAGGAATCATGGGAAGTGCAGTCAACCAGCATCTGATGGGCCTGCTGTTCCCATCCCTGTTTTAATGCATACCTTTAAACAAGTGAACAATCAATGAAACCATTCTGAACACTGTGATAAAACAATTAAATCTAGAAAAATGGCCTAAATGACTTGTTAAAATGTACTGTGTTTAACATGGCTATCAAACTAAATTACTCCATCAGAGGCATAAGGTGAAGAAACTGTATTTTAACAATGCTTGGAAGTTCTGCCTTACCCTTCATTTCCTCCTGTGATAAAAACAAGGCAGTTTTCAAATTCTCTATGGGAGAATGGAAAACCAGCTAAGGAACATTTAAAAAACACTCAGTTGATCTGGCTAGTTACAAGTGATATGACTGAGCAAAAGTGTATTTCACAGTATTAATAAATGGCATGATAATTATCCTATTACTTTTTTTTAAGGAGTTCCTTTCCAGTGCAGGTTTATCTTATTTAGTGCCATTTCATAGAATCTTCTTAATTTTGAATTGACAAGTTTCAGATTTCATAACAAGTAAGCATAAACATGTTGAACACAATTCCGTAAAGCTGTCCTTTAAAAAAATGTTTATTCTACTTCACATGCAGTGCTCCTTCATGTGGCACACCAGTTCTATACTGACAAAAATGTTGGAGCCACATTTGTAAAAGTCAACATCTTTTCTGACATTCCCAGAGAATTGATTCTGTTGTTCAGTTGCATTTATGGTGCATGATCAGAGAGCTTTTTCAGGTATGCCAAAGTAGTGGCAAGTACACAGACAGACATTTGATATATTATCCTATATCAGAAATTGCTTGTGAAATGTTTCAGGTTACAGAAACAGTTTGTTATATATCATTGCAAAGCTGTTGCTTGAGAACATATAGATCCTTTGGGGTGTGTTGAGATAGTCCTGAGACTGTGCTGTCTAAATGCAAAGGGGCATGAGATTTCTCCAGCTTCCGTATTTGTGTAGAAAAGGAAATGTATGCAGGTACAGTGTGTCCTAAATCTGTTCTCTTTTGCATATGATAACTTTACAGTGGTCATAGTTAGAAATTTTTTTTCTTGTGGTCTCACTTATGGCTAGTTTCCTGCAGTATAGTTTTCATCTACACAGTAGACAAAAATTTTGTTGGTCATAGTTTGCTGCAGCTACACAGGGAAATACAGTTTTTAGAAAGGGCTTTAATAATAATAATAATAATAATAATAATAATAATAATATTTATTTTTATTCCGCCTCTCCCAGTGGATCGAGGCGGCATTACAAAAATATATAAATATATTAAAACATTAAAATGTACCCCATCCTCTCCACCCACCAACCCTTCTATCCCCCTAAAACACATTAATTATTAAAAACAAAATTAGAGCAAGAGACAAATGATGAGAGGCGGTGGAACACTAGTCTGGGAAGGCCTGTCGGAAGAGAACAGTCTTGACGGCTTTTTTAAAACCGTCAAGACTGGTAATGTGCTGGGTCTCCTCTGGCAGGCCATTCCATAACTTAGGAGCGACAGAAGAAAAGGTCCTCTGGGTAACTGCAGCCAACCTAGTTCTGATTGGCTGCAGTAAATTCCTCCCAGAGGACCTTAGTGTGCGGGGCAGATTATATGGGAGAAGGCGATCCCGCAGGTAGGCTGGCCCCAAGCCATGGAGGGCTTTAAAGGTAAGAACCAACACCTTGTACTGTGCCCGGAAACTAATAGGCAGCCAGTGTAAAGACTTCAGAATAGGTGTTATGTGGTCAGTTTTAGATCTTCCGGTGACCAACCTGGCTGCAGTATTCTGAATTAATTGAAGTTTCCGGACTAAGCACCTGGGTAGCCCTATGTAGAGCGCATTACAGAAGTCAAGCCGTGAAGTTACCAGCGCATGTACCGCTGTTTTTAGGTGTTCCAAGTCCAGAAAGGGGTGCAGCTGGCGTATCAGCCGGAGCTGATAGCAGGCGCTCCTGGCTGCCGCATCAATTTGAGCTGTCATCTGAAGCGGCGAGTCCAGGAGCACTCCCAAGCTGCGGACACAGTCTTTCAGGGGAAGTGTGACCCCGTCTAGAACTGGTTGACAAACCTCCATACCTGGGCTAGGGCCCTTAACAGCAAGTACCTCCGTCTGATCTGGATTCAGCTTCAGTCTGTTTTTCCTCATCCAGTCCATTACTGCTTCAAGGCATTCATTTAGAGGTGAGATGCCATCCTTAGTTGATGCTCTTATCCGAGGCATGGAGAGATATATCTGGGTGTCATCAGCATACTGATAGCACCTTGCTCCATGCCTCCTGATGATCACTTCCAGCGGTTTCATGTAGATGTTAAATAGCATTGGGGACGGGATGGCGGCCTGAGGGACGCCAGATTTAAGCTCCTTTTTCGAGGAGCAGCTGTCCCCAAGCATCATCATCTGGTATCTACCTGAGAGATAGGACTGGAACCATTTAAGTGCAGTGCCTCCTATCCCCAACCCTCTCAGGCGTTCCAGAAGGATACCATGGTCTGTGGTATCAAAAGGCGCTGAGAGGTCCAAGAGTACCAGCAGCGTCCTGATTCCTGATGTCTCCTTACATTTCTTTGTAGGACTTATCTCCTAGAATCCCTTGCATGGAAGGGGAAACCATGAATGTAAATGTAATGTAATGAAATGAAATGAAATAAAATAAAATGTTTCAAACATGATATGCAGATATGGCTTTAAACCCATCCCCATTCCTTGCATTTCTGTAGCTCTCTAATGAGAGCATCAGCAGTGCATACCATCAGTATCAATTTGCCCGAAACCTGAACTCGACCCTGGAGAGAAGTTTGTATCTCTGACAGGAAAGTTTTATAAAACCGAAGCTCTTCTATGACAAGTGCATGTTAATTAATACTTAACTGCTCTTGAGTATGATAGGAGGGGTGGAAAATAGGAGATAAACTGTGAAGATGCTGTCACTGAGCAAGGTGCAGCCAGTCTGGCTCAGCTCCATTTATTCTTTGGCTCCTTGGCAATATCCTGCATCTCTACAGAAAAGAGTCAATATATGTTTCTTACAGAGTTTAGGAAAGTTACTTATTGGGGCTGGAACTCCCAGAATTCCACAGGAAACATGGCTGCTGTGGAAGTCATGCAAATCTTGAGAGCTGTACTCCAAAGAGTAATTTTCCAAGCTTTGCCCATAGATGGGTGTTAGGTGGATATTTTCTAAGGAAAAAAGGAATCCATTTCCCCTCAATAAATTAAGGTTATCCCTTCATACCTATTTGGCTTGTATGCTCTTTTCCAAAACAGAACCCTGGCTGTCCTTTCTTCACTATGTTCCTTCTGTTGCTTCCCCCCCCCAATTTTATTTTTGTTTTTCCTTGTATTCAAATACAGTAAAGAAAAAGAAAAAGAAAAAGTAAGGCCTTCTGTTGCTTTTTGAAGAGTGGGAAGATTCAGCTGGGAAAAGCTTACTTCCTTCTTGTTTTCCTTGCTGTCCTCCAGCCTGGATGAGAAAGTAATAGGTAACCTCTGAACAACCAATCTACCATTACTTGTCTCTGGGAGCAATCTGTATGAAGTCATACTATATTGAATGGTAAGAATGGGGTCTCCCTGTACTTTTGTACCCTAGGCACAGCAGACAGATTTGTGTATCCCAATCATAGGACTTTGTTGTCTTCTGGCATGTGGTTCTTGATTTCATATAATTCAAGGTAACAGAAAAGTTGTGCGTTTCAGTTGCTCCTAGAAGAGCACGTGGAACACAATGTTTTGGTGACAGTGTAGGCAGAACTGCTTGTAAATACAGAGCCCAGGTAATCAGATTTTGACACATTTGTACGACCTTTTTTCTCCTTCTTTTGTGGACCAGCAATGCATCAGTAAAATTAGTAATGGCTGGTGAATGCCTGGTTATGCTAAGTGCCAGCAAAGAGCATTTTATGTGTGGGAGGTTGAGGGCTGGTGCTTGACAGGTGGTTCTGAGAAGTGAGAAGTATATAGATCATTGTGTGGTACATTTAAGAGTAGCCATTTCTGCACTATGCTGTTATAGTGCTATTATTCTACTTTCAACATCCTGTGGAATTCTGGGATTTGTAGTTTACTGAGACCAAAGACCTGTCTGACTGAGAATTCCAAATACCTCTCCCTAAATTGCAAATCCTAGAATTCCGTAGGATATTGAAAGTGGAATAATAGCACTATAACAGTGTAGTGCAGAAATGGCCATAGTTTGTGGGTAGGAAGTGATTGGGAAATATGTTTAGTAAGTTTTATATATACTGTTTGTGTATGAACTGAAGTGCATCATTGGGTCATCAGAACCAGCATAGACATTGGCTGTGCTGGTTGGGGGATTCTGAAAGTTATTATCCAAAAAGTTAATTTTTGAAACTCAGATCATGCTGCAGCCTTCCCAAGCTGCTTCTTAGTCAGGGAATTCTGAGAAATGTGCTCCAAAAAAAGTAACTTTTCAAAATTACTTCCTTTGTATACTGCTTCCAGTTCTTCCCCACATAACCAGTTGGCATGAGTTACCAAATCAATTGGTTACTTATTTATGTGTTTATTTTGTGGCACAGGAGACCCATGCTTTGGTTATGTGATGATCTAGCTTCTGAAAAGTCTTGACAAAGCTTTACCCTACTTTTCTTGGCAGTTTGTTCTGGCTACTTGCTTCCTGTGAACAGTATGCTGTGAAGCTTGCAAGCAATTATATATAATCCTCCTGGGAAAGAAACATCCATACCAATCTGTTGAAGCAGATGAAAAATGTGACAATGATGGCGATCCCTATAAATATTGCATAAAGTGCATGAGAATCCGAGTTTCTTTGGGGAAGAGGGAATCACCCTCACCATTCAGAGTGATTGGTAGCTGCATTTGTGCCAAAGAAATAAAGTTACTGCTTCAGGAACTGCCAACAAATGTCTTCTTGATGATCGCATGTTCATGGTACTGTCTTAATGGATTTTGGAATGATGGTGCTACATTACCTTGCTGCAGTGATGGCTCCCCAGTCAAGAGATTTTAGCATTTACTTTTTAGTCCTATCCAAATTTCCTAGTCAGCGCATTACAAGATTTGTTTCCCCCAAGATTATTCTTCCTGATGTGCATAGAAGATGAGTAGGATCAGTTAATGTTTTGAAAGAAAAAAGAAGGGGTTTTCTCAAAATGTAATAGATGCCTCCTGCTTATTGTTGGAAGCATGTATGAGACAACAGCCATGACCGATATCTCTCGCTATTATCCTCTTGGGCTTGGACAATAGTTAAAGGAAGTTCAGACATGTGGTGACTTGTGGCATCCTTTTAAGCTTCTCAAGGGAAGGATCCAGGGGAGAGAAAAGGATGTAGGTGAAAAAAGAGAACTGTATCTTAAAAAAAGAAAAAAAAAAGGATAAAGTTAATACAAGTGCAGGAATGAAACAGTATGGTGAACCAGGGGTTCCTCTTGTGATATTTTTCCATTCTCTTTTTTAGCACCACTATTTTGTTCCTTTTTGACCCATTCCTTCTCTTTCTTCTCCATGAACCTTAAGAGAGGGGGAAAAATAGAGGAGAGTCGTCGTTCACAGGTGCACCAAACAGATGGTTGTTTCTGGTATGCTGTGATAAAAGTTAAGGTGCCTGTAGTTGGAAAAGGGCTTTCACACACCCACAGAAGGTTTTGTGATAGCCTCTGTAGCCTCCTGTCTCAGTTGTGAGATGATGAGATTTAGTGGTCCATTTAGAGGTCTAAGATAGAGTCCTTTCAAAATTGTGAGTTCCCAGGTATTGAGTGTTCACTGATGCTTTTCTAACAAGCCATTTCACCTAGGACTCCCAAAGGGGATATAAACAAAAAAAGAGGCAGTCCCAGGGTTAGTGAGGCTGGGTGGGGGTGTTTAGTGTGTGTGCCTCAAGTGGCTATTTCTTGCCCTACCTATTGCCTGATGGAGGCTTAGCTCATTTATTGAGAACCCTGGTTTGAAACATGGGAAGGTATACTCTGAGTCTGAAATGGGTTACAGAGTATTCTTCCACAGAAAGCTCTACTGAAAGAAACTCATTCAGGCTTGCAGCTACTATGAAAACTGCTCACATGTTTAAAGTGATTTCAGAGCTGATTCGCAGCATATCCCAGGTCTACAAAATTCTTGTTTTATTTTGCTATTTTCTTCCTATTTGCTGATGCTGGGAGGAAAGCCACAGAGCAAATAAGAGTCAAAACTAATACAAAGCACTGTAAAGGTAAAAGTGGTCTTATGTTTTGTTTTGTTTTTGAAACACACATTGAAAATTAGAGTAAATTGCTATGATGTCTTAAACAACAAGCCGTGTGAAATACACTCATCTTTGACCACTGATTCTATGCTGAATTTTTCTTCCATTTGATAAAAGGCAGAGGAAATTGCAGCTAAAATGATTCTGCTAAGCAACATGGCACTGTGGGATAATACAGAGTATCATTTCTTTTGAACTTGAAAATTTAAAGTGTGTGTAATTAATTATGGGAAAAAAGTAGGTTGTCACTGTGTGGTTTTTGTGCATGTAAATTGGTAGATAGTGATGAAATGATTCATATGTTCCTGCACTGAAAAAAGAAAGCATGACCTTTTTTTTTTTTAAAGAACTGCTTCCAGATATAGTGTGTTGCAGATCATTGGTGTTCTAAATGGGGAGGGGAAGATTAAAATGAGGAGTCAATGACTTTCCCTCCACCAAGACCTTTGTGCTCCAGGTGATATGAGAGAGTTGTTCAGAGGAGGTTTGTGTTTGCCTACCTTTGGGACTGAGACAGTGTGACATGCCCAAGGTCACTCGGTGGGTTTTCATGGCTGAGCAGGGATTTGAACTTGGTCTCCAGAGTCATAGTCCAGTGCTCAAACCAGTATACCGTGCTAGCTCTCTCAGCTCTAGCTGAGACTTAATATATCATGCTTAATGATATCACCAGGACTCACCACTAGGGTCTCAGGTTTTGACATTGAACTCTTATGGCCTGGGAAACTTTTAACCTGGCAACCCTACAGCTCGGCAATCAACTAATCCACTTTCTACAGAGAAAGGTTGTTATCTTTTGATGAGGCTATCTATAAAACAGAAATAGCAGCAACAATGACACCTATATAACAGTGCTGTTACAGTGAATGGGGAAAAACCTGTAGCATAATTAACGTGATTGATTAACAACTGCTTACTTGCCCACACATTTGTTCTGTATAATAGCTCTTTGAAGTAGGTCAGACATTGACTATCCCAAGGTCACCCGGTCCACTGTTGTGAGCCATTCTGTGGCTCAGTGAGGATACAGAGGAAAATATAGTATTATCATCTACAACGTTGGCATTCTCAATTTAAGTAATACCTCCGTCTTCCCTTCTTATGTGAAAGACTATCTAATAAATCCTATTCTGAATGTACATACACTCTCTCTCTGATATTGTGAGAGCCAGCATGGTGTTGTGGTTTGAGCACTGAACTATAACTCTGAAGACTGCAGTTTGAATCCCTACTCAGCCATAGAAACCCCGTGTGTAACCTTGGGCATGTCACATTTTCTCAAAGGCAAACCTCTTCTGAACAAAGAGAAAAGAACAAAGTGTGTACTAGGAGCTTTGACTAACAGCAGCAAATCCACATGCACCCCAGACCAAGAAAGGTAACGGTATTTCATCTTCAGCCATCTAGAGCAGGGTGAGGAACATGAGAAAAGAACTGGGAAAGTTAAGATAGGAAAAGCCACAAAGCAGCAGTCCTGACTATCCACTCCCAGTGAGCCCTGGTACTGCTTCAGTTTGGGAAACTTTGAGAGAGGGGAGAGAGGAAGGAGGAGGTGTCCAGACAGATCCCATGAAAACTTTGCAAGAGTTGCTCCAAAGCAGCTGGTAGGAGAGGGGGCCAGCAACATATTTTTTCCTTCTTTTTAAGGCAGTGCTCTTGCCTAGAGATTCCTCCCTGGCTTGAGGCTTTCAGGAGTAGGCCATGACATCTGAAAACTCTGTTGAACAGAAACCTGAGTCTAGTTAGATCCATCTGCCATCCCTGGCTGTCTCTTAATATTTCCCATGTGATCCAACTAAACAGCTGATCCTTTAATCTCAAGCCAATTTCTTCTTCAAATAGCTATGCTCTGAAACTAGTTTTCCTGTCATCACTCTTCCATTCTCTGTTCCCCCTGTCCCCCAATGTGAAGTATTAGGTAATTGATAAGATTTACAAGGAGAATATATATTCCAAGAGCTAGTTTGGTTTCTGCATTTGTTAACTGACCCAGTATCCATAAAGGTCAAATCTTCTGGGCAAAGTGCCATGTAATACAGCACTGAATGATAAGCAGTTTTACATAATATTTTATCACTCCTTCCTTCACTTGTTTTCCCAGTGTTTCCTTATTATTTTTTTGATACAAAGCATTTTTTCCAGAAATAGACAGCCTCTGAAGCTATGCCCTGTTGTTATATATTATGTGTTCAGAAAGAAGTGTGATTATAATCTTGTGTACTTTGTCATGAATTTCTACAGCTGGGACCTGCAATAAAATATTAGCTCTCCCTCCCGCCATCCGTGTCAGAGGAATTGTTCAGTCTTTGGTTCCAGCCAAGCTGGACAGGAACCTTCTAGTTCTGTCCAGGCCTCACAGAGTAGGAAGAGAGCTATCAGAGGAGGAAAGGGATAAAGCACTTTTTATGTCTTCCCATACAGATACTCCCTTTAGCTATCCTGTGTTATGCTATGTGTGTGGATGTGCTTTCAAAGCCACCTGTTAACTTATGTCAACTCATGAATTTCATAGAATTTTCCTTCTTCTGTAGCCTACTTCACCTGGTATTTGTTGGTGGTCTCCCATTCAACTATTAACCAGGGCTGATCCTGGTTAGCTTCCAAGATCAGATGGAATGTGGTGCCTTTAGGATATTTAGATGGTAGAGCAGTGCTATTCAGAGTGGTAATCCTTGGAAAATTGTTAGTCTCTGGCAAGTTTCCAGGAAAGAAAGAAACAGTTGTACCCAAAAGGCTCAAATATGGTGCTGGTCTTTGGCCCATTGAAAAAAAATGCTGATTTCCCACATTAGAAAGCCCAAGAAGCAGTGCTGTAGAGTGCATAAGGAGTCAGATTTGTGGCGGCTTATTGGGATAGCTAAAGCTTGTTAAATAATGTGTATGCATGTGGAGGTAGGAAGAATGATTTTGAAAGTGGAGTTTCCTCCAGAAGCAACCTCATATAATGCATGATGAAGGGGCTGGGTTTTCTTCTTCATCGTGTACGTTGCTCTGTTCTCATAGACCCCTCTGGAGGACAACATGATGATTTCCAGACCAGTGCTGGTCTGTGAGTCATTGAGTGTCGTCTGCAGCAAGTTTCAAGGGAAGAAAGAAACAGTGGTAGCCAGTGGGCACATATACAGTGCCTGTCCCAGGCATATTGGGGAAAATAATTTGCTGATCTGTCATGTTAAATTGCTCAAGTTGTACTGCTTTATAATAGTTATTACCACCTGTTGGAGGCCTGCGTTGGCCCATTCCTTTCTTCTCTGTCCTGTCTCACATGCTGAGTTTGGAACTTTGTTAACTTTCAGTTTTTCTTCTGCATACCTAAATATGTAGGCTTCACTATTTTATTTTTGGAAGACCACAGTGAAACATGCAACAAAGTGTTACAGTGTGGAGTGCTTTTGCTTGTTTCCAGACGTCCCCTCACTTACAATGGTCCATTCTATTGTTCACCCAACAGTCAGTCAACATTCCATGTCCACTGAGAATGTTCAGTCCTCGTGGAGTTTTGGAGATACAACTACAGGGTTTTCCCCCTATATCTGTTTGTCTGCCTGCCTTCTGTCTGTCCCTCCGTCCATCCATCCATCTGGGGGAATACATACTCAAGGGTTTCTAGAAATTCTCTCTCTCTCTCTCTCTGGCCATTTCTGCCCTACACTGTCATAGTGCTATTGTTCTACTTTCAACATCCTATGGAATCCTTAGAGAGGAGGCATTTAGAATTTCAGCCAGAGAGCTCTTTGGCCTCAATAAACAACAAACCCCAGAATTCCACAGGATGTTGAAAGTGGAATAGTGCTATTTTCCCATAGTACATCAATCTTTATCTGAATTTTCTCTAAAATAACTGAACATCTTATGTTCAGTATATTCTAGCAAAGAACATCCAGAAATTTTATCAGTAATATCAGAAATCAGACATTTTGGTGATACATAAAGCTGTTCAAAGTCACAAAGGAAACAATTTGTATCTCACTCGTATATAACCTGGGGAACATGCACAGTTCACCACTTAGAGCAAAATCAGTTACTGATGCAAGTACAGATTGTCGTTTCTGTTACTTATAGGACTAATCACACACATTCTGTTTCTGTTAGGTATTGTGAATAATAAGATGAAAGTAATCAGCAAGAAATCAATAATTAAGTACTATTTGAAGTAAAACAGTAAGCTGTTGCACAGCTGGGGCAGACATAAGTACTGAAATTTGTTATAAAAATTTTTTTTAAATTTATGTTTTGGCTATAACAGCAAATTTAGAAAATGTTAATAAGAAAAGAGAAAATATGCAATTTCAAAAAC